>OMLM01011998.1:50644-64033 GCA_900302695.1 Helostoma temminkii
AAATGATTAGAACATTAGAACCATTAAACAAGACTCAAACATTCTCATTTCCTCTGATGTGCATGTTATTAGCTTGTTATTTGCTTAAGGGAAATGAATAAAATGATTAACTGCCTCCCTTAAGAGCAAATGCGGACCAGCATAGCGTCTAGTGTCACATCCCATTGCTGGCAGGACTGAGGAATGTCCACTCCTTGACACTTGTCCAATCCAAGTTATCTCAGACTCTCTCCTCCAGCTTCACGCCAGCTAATCTCTACTGACACCTCACACCGCCCCGACAGGGAATCACTCTACCCTGAAAACAATCCAGCCCTCCTCCCTCTCCGCCCCAAATCAGTACCAGCCACCCTCTTCTTCTGTCTGTCTTCCTTATATTTCTCTTTACCCTCTCCTTCCCTATCTATTCCTTCCCCAGTACGTCTCTCTGTGGCCTACTCTTTTTCTCGTGCCTCCATCTGTCTTTGTCAAGCCATATTCCGCTCCTCTTCTATCTCGCTCAATCTTTCCACCCCTTGTTTTTTCTCCTCTGTACTCCCTTCCTTGCATGGTATATCATGCGTCTGTTGATGAGAATCTGTGAAAAGACGCCATGATTACCCATTGAGGAATAGCCTGCTATTCCTTAAGCACTTATTGGTATTCGAAAATTGTATTTTACTCCACTGGTGTATGCTCCTTATCTTTGAGTGCACCTTTACAGAGTGAGAGAAGCACCAGATGATCACTTTAGGAAAGTACAGAGGGAGCATAAACACAGGCATCTTTCCCTTGACACCCATCACCCTAAATATAGTTACATTTTTAGAACGAATAGAGAGGTGAGGGACTTGCAGATATGATACGTGAGAGGCTATTGTTAAAATTTCTATTAAAAAACAGACAAGAATACACTTTTCCAGTCATGGATGTTTGCACTGCCTCACAGAGCAATGTGGTTCTTTCCCTAATTAGTGTATTTGGGATACAAGAATTCTCAAGAGACAAGTCACTCAAAAAAATTCCCATTTATTATTTAAATGTATTCAACAATTTCAAAAGATAAGATAGACAAACGTAATAGATTTCATTTACAGGCTGTTTGTTCTTCTCATCATATTTATAGAGGCTCTCCAACCTACAGAGCACAATCTCATTGGCTGCTGCGTAAAATATCTGTCATTGGCTGTAGCACAGAATAACTCTGAAAAAGAACAATGTAGCTATGGCACGGCACATGCTAAATTGCAGACACTCACTGGTATGCACAGATACATACACACTCACACGTGCAACCACGCGCACGCACATACACACATACACACAAACGTGCAGTCATATTAGGCCAAGTCACTCAACCAATCAGTTTTGTTCTCAAGCAAGTTGTCAGGCCGCCATGTTGAGTAAATATTACCATAATGCCTTTGTGTCAGTGAATATGCTGCTAATGAATGGATGACATCCAGTGAAGCTCAGAGACACTGAAACTGAAAAACTGTCCATGTACTGTTGCTGTGCCTGAACGCCCCCTCACTTCCCCACCACTTCTGATTCTTGTCTCTCGGTCTTTGTGACTTTCTCTCCCTCGCCCTCCACTTCAGAATCCAAATTTTTCACCACACAAGAAGGGTTGGAGGTTGGCACAGCTGAGAGGAAGAAAGAACAAGCGCTCTTCTAGTTTCCTCCGTATCTGAAGATTTTGCTTCATCACACCGCTGGTTGGGCCAAATAGAGCATCTACATAAAACTAGAACATCTGAGAGACGATTTGAACTTTTAATCCAAACAGCAGCGGGACACTGTGTTTGTGAAAAGTGGAGGGAGGTTTGTGGAAGGAGAACTGACTATATGAGATGTGTCTTTTTTCAGATACATTGGAAGGTACAGTGCAGAATGTATTGTTACTCTCCACATGAACAATATATAGTTATCTTGCTGTACCCAGCGATGAAAAAAAAAACACCCACTGCCATGAAATAGTGACAGTCTTGAATTAAAGATTTCTTTTCCGAATCTCTCAGCTGCTTCATAAATAACATCTCACAAAGACGTTCTTTCAATCAAACATTATATCTTCACAAGGGACAAATATATTCTTTTTAAAATCTCATTTGTGTAGAATATTATGTATGTCTACAAAACAAAAAACACAATCTAAGGAAAACTGCACAGAACAACACGACGAGTTTCAGTCAGTTGAGTCCACTGACAGTACAGCTCACTGTGGAGAGAAGAGGTGAGATCATCCACTTTTGCTGGGTTTTCATTTGTTGTTGATATTTCTGTGCAATGGAGCAGGGCTGAAGAGGAGAGACACTGAAAGCGAGCAGCTTCTGACATATCTGCATTGTGGCGAGGAGTGCAGAAAAACCAGCCCACCTCCTCCCCACATCCCACTCCTCCCACGCTGCCCGCGCAGCCGGACCCTCTCAGTGTGTCCTCAGGAGCTTTGCATCCAGGCTTGGCTACAGAGCCTGGATGTCTTGGCTGATGGATACGAAGCAGAGGTGTCCGTGATAATGGAGAGAATTAGGAAAACTATAAAGCATTCCGGCTTTCAACACACACCCTCTCCCCCCCTCCCCTGTCGTACAACTCCTTCTTTCAACCTCTTCCTGTCTGACTGTCTCTGTGTCTGTCTGTTCTCAGTCTGCGTAGAGGATGAAACCAGAGAAGGTGCTGTACTTGTTGTTGTTGCCTCCATGGGCTTTGCCTCCGTCCAGCTTGATGTAAACCTCGTCGCCAGCGTCCAGATGGAGGATGACGCTGTTGGAGGCGTAGTCATAGTTCTGGTCAGCGTCTTGGGCGATGGCGCTGGCACGAACCTGGAAGAAGGACAGACAAACATGTAGGAGAGTGGAAGACTTGTAAGCTGAAGTACAAGTCAGAACATTAGCTTAATTAGTTTAGGAAATACCCTAAATAGGTAGTAATTCCCTCATAGTACCTACGCAGACAGCAGACAGATACACTACACACATCATAATGCTTTTCTATAAGGCAGAGCAAGTACTTAGAGCATGAAAGCATTCACATTATCTCCATTAAGACTGCACATTCTCAAAATGTGTTATTTTAATAGTAGAAATGCTCTAATTCATTTAAGATCTAAATCTGCATAGCAGAACAGATAATATTAGTTGAAATGTAAGAAACTGAGTTTCTATTTACTGTTTTTTCATCTTCAGGAAAATGCAGGTGAAAATATTGAGCATATTCACAAATGCTATATACATGTTTTTAAAAAGCCTAGAAAAAATTTCCTGAAGCTATTCCTAGATCCAGACTTCTACCAAAAATCTTCAGTGTAACCATTTTTAAATGATATTTATTGACTAGTTTTGATATATTCTTCTAATTAACTAGCAAATAAAGAAACAATTGTAAGAATCATTCAAAGAAAAAATCATAGTCATTATTTTTTGGTATAGGTACCGTAATGTCCTCTGAAATATTAAATCTCATATAAACCTTTCATGTTGAAGAATTGCTGAACACAACAATGGCACAAAAAGTTCTTTATATTGATATTAAATCTACAGGACAAACCAGAGGGTCAGTCAAACCTCTGGCCTTTCTGTCAGGCAGATTTATGGCTTCAATCAAGCCAGTGGTCTTTCACAGAAGACCTAACATTCAACCTTGGAATAAAAGGTCCAAAGAAAGAGAAATCCTAGAAACTGAACAACAGTTCTGGCTCTGGGGGCTTCACGCTGTAGAAGAAATTACTGAGAAATACACACAAAAAAAAATCAAGGACACATAATGAATATAAGAAGCAATATGTGATAATGCATAGGAATTATCTTACATTATTATTAAGAGAAAATGATTAATCTAGTCTTTATGTTTGCCTTTGTCTAAGTGTGTGCACTTGTGTGTATGTACATGTCTGGCTGTAGGACATTTGGAACAGTTTCTAACTAACCTGTCCTGGCTAATTAAGACCTGCACTACAAACATGGTCTCTCTCTCTCTCTGGGGAGGAAAATGTAGCTGCACTGCCGAGTGGGCTCTGAAACAATAGAGGTGTTTTTTTCATGAGTGTATATGTGTTTGTGTGTGGTAGTGGTAGATTATCAGTAGCAATGGTTGGTACATAATGCTTTATCTGGAGTTGCATTTTTTAAGCCATCAGAGAGTCAGTAGAAACTAGTGAGACATACTGTGAAGGTCACACTGATGTTTTCAGCCTATAGTTTGTGCCTTTGTCTGCTGAACCACCAGGCCTAATTAAATATGATCCTTGACAATAGTTAAGAACTTTTCTGCACACTTCTGTGTCTCAGTATTTTGACTGTGATATCCAGTATTTTCTAGGATTTTGACTCTAAATTCTACCAATTTAGCATTGCATTCACGCAGTGGACTGTTTTTTTTTAAGAATAATGAGCTAAATTGATGAAGACACATTGACGTTTTTATTTGACTTAGTCTTCTTCCTTGTCAAAAACTGAACAGTTCAGCTGGAGATTCAGGTGTGTTATCCTCGCACTGACTACACAACCCCACATTTTCAAACTTGTAGTTTAACACCAGCCAGATTTTACACAACTCCTTCTGGAGCTATAAAATGTTTTATACATATAGTAGTACCCCATCGAGGCCTGTAAACAGAGCTAAATGTGTAAAATCTGTAAGTTTATCCCTCGAACACCGACTATAAGCTTAAAGCTATAAGCTTAGATGAACAGTGGTCGATTTTAGTGCCCTAACTTCAAGATAATGCTGCAGGACAGTGATCCTGCAAACAGCTAAGGAGGTTTAATGGTTGAAGAGTGAGATGTTTTTTAGATGGTTAAACCAATCAGTGAATGACTAATATTTGCTAAGGACCAGAAAGTAATTTACTTCAAATAATTAATTTCCATTTATGTGCACTGGTTACCTAACCGGTATCTTAAATAATTCCTAAATCTGTAAACTAATTTATACTACTAAAATATATACTGTGCTGGTGTACAGCACAACAACAAAGTTCTTAGAAGCTGCGCTGTACAGCATCTGAGTGCTATTACTGTTACTAACAAGGAGAAAGTAACTTAAATAAATCATCATTTTCTCTTTAGATGAAAAACAAAGCTCTCCACATGATTTAAAGAAGCCACTAAGCCAATTAGTCACTTAGTCTGGTCAGTAAGGTGGAATCAAAATCAATAATTTATGTCCACTTGAAGTGTTTTATTTTCTCGTGGCTCATTATCAGGTCTCCAAAGTCCATTCTGGTCCTTTCCTGACTCAGTGTTTGTCCACACAGCTTTAAATCAGGTCTTTTCAAGTGGGTGTTGACAAGCTGGCCCAACAGGCAGCATAGAGGATGCACATAATTAGTTGGCCCATTTAAGAGCACACACAACAGGCGTATCGACAATTGTGAGCAGAGGCCAACTACTGACAGAGATCTCCTGCACAGAAAGCATCACTATTGCCAAACTAACATGGATCCTGGAACTTCTTTTGACATTTATACTGAAATCATAATTGATAATTAGTCACCACCTCCACCATCTGATCCAGTATCCCCAGCTCAACATACATGCACCGTCACCACAGAACAGGTGAGGTAGGAGTTGTCTACATCCAAGACAAACAAAGCTAAGGGACCTGATGACATGACCCCTAGAGTACTCCCATGAGTACTCAAGGTGCTGGACAGCTTGCAGTGGTTTGGTGACGAGCATCTCTGGCACACCTCAAGGGACTGTACTGGCACCATTCCTGTTTACACTCTACACCTCTGACTTCTGCTACAACTGAGGAACCTGCCACCTACAAAGATTTTCTGATGACTTCTCAATCATTGGACGATGAGGAGTACATACACCTGATAGAGAGCTTTGTTAAGCAGTGCAGCAACAACTGCTTAAAGCTCAACATCAGTGAAACCAAAGAACTGGTTGTGTACTTCAGAAAGAGCAGGAGGACCACAGTCCCACTCACCCTCCTAGGAGAGGATGTAGAAATGGTGGAGTCATACAGATATCTTGGAGTCCACATCAACAATATACTAGACTGGTCAAACAACACAGATGCTGTCTACAAAAAAAGGACAGAGCAGACTGTTCTTCCTCTGGGTGCTTTGTTCCTCTGACGTGTACAAAAAGCTGGTGAAAATGTTCTATTAGTTTACAGTAGTAAGTGCTCTGTTATTTGCAGCTCTGTGTTGGGGAGGTGGCATCAAGGCTGAACAAGCTGATCAAGAAGGCAAAATCTGTAGCTGGACAGTCTGGAGGCCGTGGCAGAGGTGAGGATGGTGGCCGAGATCAGTGCTATCCTGGATAATCTGTCTCACCTGCTGTATGATGAACTGTGGCAGGTGGGACGCTCACTCAGCAACAGTATGATTCTACCACAAAGCAAGTCACAACACTTCAGGCGTTCTTTTGTGCCCACTGCCATTAGACTGAACAACAAGATGAGTGCCCCATCTTAACAATAATTAAAACATTTTTTATTGTTTTTCATTTTACTCAACTCATGTTGCTGTAACAAGTGAATTTTCTTGTTTTTTTTCCTTGTCTTTTTCTCTGGATTCTGTTCATGGAGCTACATTTGATTGTGTTATTCCTATTATCTTCTCTTTCATGTTTGTGTATATTAAACTTGAAATAATATAAGAATTTAAAGCCTCTGATATAAACTAGAGAACGCCTCAAGAGAAGCATTTGAGTGTCTTAAGTGCTTTTCTCCTGAGCAACACAATGACAAACAGACAGACTAGAGGTTAGAGTGTGTCATGAAATAAAACACAGACTCTTTCCAGCATCACTACTGTAAAAAGCATTTAAGTGGTAACGTTCCACATCTGTGGCATCTTATTTTGAACCTTGCCAAACTGTGTGTTGATAATACTGTATTACACAATATCTCTTCACAGCACTTCATCATAACTATATTAGTTGGAACAGCATTTATGTGAATTTTCGCCAGAATTCAACATTATAAGCACTGCCTTAGTGTTTTTCTTGGTCTCTATTCTTGTAGTGTTCTGTTCAGGATTCCACAATTAACAAGCATAGAGTACAGAATATTTCTAAATAGTTTTACCAAAATAATACATTTTTAATCAAATAATTCTCTTCTGAATTGAAGTCCTTTTGTGATCCAGATGCTTGATTGTACAGTTAGTCTGAGAGCTTAACACAATGCAGCTTAGTAAAACACACAGATAAAACAGTCAAACGCTGCAGAAAGAATAAAAACAACAACAACAAAAACACAACCAAATACAAAACATGCTGCAAATAATACAGGTGTCAATGTAAATTTCTATGTGGTGCAAATACACTTCTGTATATACAAATGTCCATCACTTTTTAGTGCCTCCTAGATATATAAGCCACAGAGGTCATCACTTGTTTCCTTTTCCCTGCTGTTTTGTGTTCAGTTTATTCATAAATGCGGAGTGACATTTACAGCTGCTTTTATTAATGCCATGTAGTGAAATTACGCCAGATTAACTCAAATATTAAATACCAAGCAGCAGGGAGAAAGGGACAAATTATGACTCCTTTTCCTTTCAATAGCCAACAAGCATCCCCCACCTGTGTCCGTCACTTTTAGTGTCCCCCTGGAAGCAATTCAGACAACTGTCACAGATACATACACCTACATGCAGCCTGATCAACTGGCTGCATCTAATCTTTTGTAGATTCTGGCACTGATACAGCCTATAGTATCTATAATATCTGCCCAGACACTGCACATGTAAATTAGCTAAGTAAATCTGATACAATGCATCTCTTCTCATTGTCTGAGATTAAGGTTCTTGCACATGGTCCCATGATAAATAATAAAGTTTAATATATAAATATAATTTAATAATAAACTAATATCTAATAAATATATAATACTAATAATCTTTGATTAGTCCTTTCCCCTTACTATTTTTCCATGCCCTTCATTTCATATTTCAGCTATAAACATAAACCCATCAAACATTTCTTTAATGTTTTGTAGCTAATGTTTCAAAAGGATACGTTATCTGTCATATTAACATCATGAAACAGTTAAATGTAACACAGTGGAGCAGAACATTAACACTAAAAGAAATAGATTGACATAGCTGAATGATAAATAGAATTTTTAGCATGTTATATAAATAACAATATAAAGCAGTTTTCTTCGCCTCAACTTCAATTCTGTAACTTAATGTCATCTTAAGAGAATAATTACTTATTTTGAACACTAAATTCAGCACATTTGTAACAGTAAAATACAGTAAAAGATAACTGGAAATGTTATTCCTCAGTCGTGGCTGTACTATTTATTTCATAAGAACATCACAAAACAGTTTTCTAGCCAGCACAAGTCAGAGCCCTGATGTAACATGCATTTTAGAAACCCCTATGTAGCTTCTACAAGAACATATCTATGGTCAACTATCACATCTGCAAACTTCAGTGCTTGTAGGGGGCTTTAAAAAGTGATGGATATTTATATATATAGATGTATATTTGCTTGCTGGTTGTGTTTAGTCTTATCGCAGCATGTTCGTGTTTTTTCTTTTTCTTTTTGCAGCATGTTTTTGTGTTTAGCATTGTTTTCCCTGTTTTCTAAATGCTGCATCGATGAAGTTGTTTTCTTAATTTGTCTAATTTGTGTGCTGTCTATTTGCATGTGTATTGTTGAGCTCTCAGGGCCATTGTACAGTTCTCAAATTATTGTCAGAGAAAAGAGCTGTTCTTTGCATTGCCATCAGCTCACAGCATTGAATTATTGAAAAGAGAGGAACAAGGTCGACGCTTCCTCAGCCTTCTTAACAATATTATTCTCAGTGATTAAAAAAATGTAATGGAAGGTGGAAAGAATAAGAGAAGAGTTTTTATATTGAGTGAGATGCATTCAACAACAAAAAAAAACATCAAGCATTGGCACAGAACAATGAATATTTGTTTAGAGAATCCTGTCTTTCATGAATTGAGATCTTCACTCTCTATACCATCTTAGGTGGCTGGTAGCTAGTGAGACAGATGGAGTGAAGCAGAGAAGACTGGAAATTGTCTGAAACTTTTTAACAACATCATAGAGTAGCATTCATGGTGATATGAAATGTATGAGTGCTGTAAAGACCCAACTGGATAATGAAATAGGGGAGATGTTTTAAGTTGCAGGAGTAATATATGGAATATTGTACATTTTTTATTGTTTATCTTCCTGATTAAATCTAGCACAGCTCATCTCAGTGTGCAAATAACACTTCCTGTTCAGATTCTGAGATGTTGGCGTCCAGTGCATATTAATATGATATGATGTGCCCTGAGCGTGCAAAGTCAACACCATCTTATTAGAGGGTTACTACTGGGTTGGAGGGGGAGTGGGTGATGATGGCTCAGAAGGATTTGTCAGTAGAGATTTTAATGAAACTTTATCAAAATATTTGTTTTCAAGGTGTTCTCACAGAGCCAGGGTACCTCTGGCAATGTCACTGATGTGTAATATAGCTTAAATTATTCCTTTCATTTGATCTTGAAGGAGCTAAATTTAAGAATTCTTTAAGAATATGATTCCTGCTTTTTTGTCGAAGGGAAAATAAAATTTAGCAGAGACAGCGTGAGCAAAGCCCTGGTGAAAGTAAACTTCTCTGAAATGCTCCTGGTTCTTCCACAGTGATATTTTTGTTTTGTTTTGTTTCTTTGCTCTAATGGTTTTTATCCCCTTATGAGACTAACTGCGGCAGTCTGGGCCTCGTTCGTTTACTTTCAGTGATAAGCACGCATGAATAAAATCTCTGACTATTTTTGAAATAATGATCAGGGAGCTCCAATTGTAGCAATTTTCTTTTTTTATCACCATTGCACACAAAGAACTTGTTAGGGATATGAGCCAGAAGTTTGAATGCATGATACCGTACAGCCCATGTATAGCGAGAGATGAGCAGGACAAACAGCCAACTGGCAGTGCGTGACCTTGACAGAATATGTAGAGGAACTTTGACAAGGCAAACAAAGCATGAGGCTGTAAGCGCCTGCTTCAGCGATGGTAAATGAGGTGTCAGGCAATGTTGTCTTCCTTGTGGCTGCTCATGCGTGTTTGCATCCGTCATATCATCAACATGATGGTTTTGATTGAATAACATTCTGAGTGGAGACACAGAAAATTCAAGCCTACATTTGGGCTTAATGGAAAACGCGCTCTGGGAAAAGTGAAGAGTGGATTCTCTTAAGTTATTAGTATTTAACACTGGTAAGGTGTGGAAATGAATGGCATAATAATGACAGTGTTTAAGAAGGAATTCGTGGAACATTTGAAAATTACTGATGTGGGATTTCTTTTACAGTCAGCCTGTATTCAAAGTCCTTATCACACTGTTTTCATTCTGCAGCTGTAGTGAGAATTATTGTATGTCTGGCATGATTGCTTTTATTAGAAACCATTAACATACTGTTTATGAAAACCATCAGAATTGGAAGTTTTATTTGTTGTGTCTGGTGCAGGAGGAGCCTGTAAAGTCTCACTGGGACAACGATCTTAGAAAAGGCTTTGTCACTGTGACAAGGACATGTCTCATAGCTTTTCTGTCAGGGATTTGTTGACTCGATGTTGAGCCTCCATTTTGGATCAACGAGTCTATTGGTCCTCTTTAAATCAAAGTGTTCTGCCGTCTAATTGTGTTTGAACATTCCAGCCGTGAACGGCATGCTTAATAGCAGCTTAGATAGCTTGCCACCTCTGCTGAGCCTGGTCCAACTTTTCACTGCACCACACACACACATCACGGTGATGGAAGATACATCGGAAAACACGTATACACATGAGATGCAATGTGAAAAAAGTTGGGTTGCCCATGTTTTACATGTTGTTTATTTGTCGGAGGAACCTAAATGAAAACACGATAAGAGGAATGAAATGGTAGCAGGAGATTTGCCATCTGTCAGACTAGAGTACAAAAAGGCCTCCTGAATTAATTTCACCAGCTGTTCTATTTGGACCTGATCAGCCTCTTTTGAAACCCGATTTTTCCTGGACAAACCTGCTTATGAAATAGCTTTTCAGCAATGTTAAAGGTGAATCTGTTGTTCGTTAGTTTTATCACATGTACTTCTTATACTTGATACAGATTTGCAGAAAATGTCAAGGAGCCGGAGTATTGCAGCTCAGCAGTGGCATCAAAGAGGATAAAATCAAGACCCCTTCTCCTGAGAGCCACTGAAAGAGGCTTGTCAGTGGGAAGTGCAGAAGAAAAAAGAGGGATCAACTTTGACCTGCAATCCAGCCAGTCTTTTCTTTCTTGTGTCTGACTCATCACACTCAGTTAATTACTGAGATACACAATGTTGTGTGCCTCTAGCAGCAGCACCAAAACCACAACTGTGGCTCACAGCATTTTCTGAAAAGACAGTTTTACTGCAACATTTTCAACCTTTGTTCGCACTAATCCTGTTTTTCCAGAGTGCTTCCTAGTAACCCTGAGGCACTGAGATTTTCCTTTGTTCTTAAATAAAAAATGAGGCAAAGTGAGTTTCTGTTAAAGTGTCAGAAGAGACACCTATGGTATGATATCTATTTTTCATAGTAGGACAATTGTTGATCATTTTACCCAAACGCATTTTCAAGGGGCAGGAGGTGTCAACACATTGAGTTATGTAGCAGAATGTGAGTCATTTGAGGCCATTGACTTGCTTTCCTGTGAAGAGAGAGCGGATAATTGTGGGTATCACTGTAGACTGAATTCAGGGGACAGCTAAATGTCAGGGGCGTGGGGAGAGATCGAGAGAGAAATGTTTGCATGAGAGGGCACTTGTCTATCTCCCATATGGCTCTCATTATAATGAAGAAGCCTTGTGAGTCAACACCATTGCATCCTTGAGTCAGCCAGCCACAGGAGACAGTCCACAGCCTATTTCAGTACATAAAACATTATAGCTGTATTTCATGAGCTAATTAATCTGAGCCCCAGCACAGTCAGTGCGTTCGCTGCTGGACTCCGATATCTCTGTACTTGAGGAGATCAGTACTAAATGTTTTAAAAGTAATTGATTTAGTACAGTCAAGCAGTGGGCAGTTCTTGAGGAAGTTTTGAAACTTCACCAATAAGTGATAGATTTTCTTCCCTGTGCTTGCAGATGACAGCCTGATGTCATCTTGACATTTCCAATCTGTGTGGTATTTCCTAACAACATGGGCCAATCTTCATTTAATAGCCCTTGCACCTAATTAGGCCAGTTCTAATGTTCCACTCGGCAGTGTCAAATGCAGCGTCCAATTACACAGCAGATCAAGGCCAAAGGTCCGCCTCCACTACCTCTCAGGCTGATTATAGAAGAAGTGCCATGATATACATCACACAGAAAGAAACGGGTCTGTCAGAAGGAAAGAGACACACGTACACACAGGCACCCATACACTAAGGGGATCAATACCACAGGCAAAAAGGCTGTGGGTGGCTCTCTCAAACCCTGCCTGTCTATTTCAGACAGAGTCTCTCTGTTACACCAGGCAGACACACAGAGGCCTCTCAGTGCTCAAGTCTGACCACGATGAAGAATAGCAGGTCTGAACATTACCAGAATGTTAAAATCAATCAAGTCTAAGTATCTGCTTGTTGATATTTCGTGTGGTTAGTGCTTGCAATTTGTTGCTCAAATTTTCTTTTTAATATCGACTCAAAAATGAGCCTAATATTACTTTGCAAAAAAATCAATAAAGTGATAAGGTACTAAATGGAACCACTTTTTGTTATTCACATCTTTCACTAAAACATTTGCCAAAAATCAAACAGAGCAGACCTTCATCCAGATGGCTCAGCTCCCCATGTTTAATGTTAGGATTGACACCACATGCTAAACACAATGTGTGGGCTTCCTCTGGATACACAGCCATGGGATAAACATAAACACTTCTGTGTTCATGTGCACCAGAGCTGAAGGACCCCCAGAGGCATCTTTATGGGTGGAGATGGGGCTGGAAAGGTGCGACCAGGAAATGACAGGCAGCTGATCTAAGATGAGCAACACTTCGGGGTAAACAAAACAAAAACAAAATCTCAGAAAAAGATGGTACAGTTTAAATTCTTCTGATAGTGCAATGCATCACTTGAGAGCAACAAAGTATATTGATGGCACTGTGTGTTAGCAAATGGATCCTGTGATACTCCTATACTATGTGGGTTTTTGCTGATTTTTTTAAAATGAGTTTTCCCTTTAGGATGAGAACTTTTTGCTCCTTTAGAAAGTGAGCTCCCTTAGACCTGACGTAGAGGAGAGATGGAGGGCAGTGCACAGTCGGGGTGGGTTGAGGCAGTGGGTTGGGGGGAGGGGGGGCAACATGCACGTATGCACGTGTGTGTATGTGTGAATGTGTGTGTATGTGAGGAGGAGACTGCAGCGGTAATTGCTAGGAAGGAGCCATGTGCACGAAGGACATTGAAGCTTATTAAAGGAGGAGACAGAGTGATTATTCACTATGGTC
>OMLM01011998.1:74086-88178 GCA_900302695.1 Helostoma temminkii
ATCACAACGAGCAGTGCATTATTTGTTGGACCAGAAGTGTGTTCTCTACGTACTCTATGTACTGCTCGCAAAGTCAGGAACATGTACAGAAACATTGTAGTGCTTGTTGTTGTGCATTTAAAAGAAAAATGGAAAAAGAAAAAGGCTGAGTTCCGAAGAGGAATTGCCAGTGGCTTCTGCTGAATAAGTGTGTGTATGTTCATGAAAAAGCACATGGAAACCTCTAAACTGCCCTAGCACCAAGTTCTTGTTGCTTGAAAAGGGATCAGTGATGAGCTGATTAGATTTTGGTTTCCATGGGTCAAAAGTCAAGGTCACAGTGAACTCATGTTTATCCTGTCCTGCTATTACAAAAATGATTTGATAGGATGTCTTCAAATTTACCACAAACATGCGTCTAGACTCAATTATGAATTGATTGCATTTTGGTCCTAAAAAGTTACTGTCTACCTCATGTCTGTACTCTTCTGTGAACTGTGTTGCTTTCACATGTGTTGATTGTGTTACTGACTGCCTTGCATTTTATTCCGTTTCCTTTCTGTGGATTATAGGTTTAGTGAATGTACTGACAAACAATAGAAGGCAATTGAGAGTTTGTTTACTGGGGCACAGCTGATTTATACAGGGGCACGTGCTCCAGTAAAAGTGGTCTGATGACGCCTATGCTGCAGCCATATGCATATAAGCTGCAACATGCCTGGATGATTTAGACACACACCCAAAATGCAGTAACTCTAGTTTATCTTTTGGTTTATGTATAGATCAAGATAAGATACAATACAGCTGTGCTTATTATGAAGATTTTAAATGTGGATTTTCCTGTCGACAGAGCCAGTTTAGAGGTTTCCAGTCTTTATGTTAAACTAAACTCACTGCCCACCTTCATAATTTGCACACAAACATGGACAAGTATTTGAGTTAGGCAAGACACAATGTAAATAGTGTCTGGATTAAAGCGATTGCCGCACACAGGACTTGGTGAAAGGAGGAGTGAGCTGCTGCTAACAGGTGTCTTTTTGCTTGTGTGCATTCCCAAATTTCTTTAATAATTAATAACTAATTAATTAAATACTTGATAATATAATATAAATGATTGCTACTAGTACTGTTTTTCCCCTGTGCTTAAACAACTTAACACGGCAAAAACCTCAAATTACTGTAATTTATTCAAACTAGTTCATGTACTGTCTCGTACTGATGTTAATAAATATGTTAAATCACTGAGTTATAAGGTACTGTAATAATAGCATTCCTCTTTTAGCTTAGCAACAACAAAATTTCACAAGAACACCAAATGTCAGGGCGCTATACAGGAAACAGATGTGTAATGAAATCGCCACATATTTCACTGTGAACTAATTTAGCCTACAGGAGAAAAATCGGGAGGTGTGTGTGTTTCTGAGTACAGTGTGTGTGTATTTGTTCTGGGGTAGAAGCAATAAACCTGCTGAAAAAGCTATTTCTCATCAGCAAAGAGACATAATATAGCAAAAGCAAATATCTATCTATCCATCTAGAAAAATAAACTAAAAATAAAATATGTATGAACCTATACTCTCAGCATTAATATGTCGTGTAAACTTCTCTGTGGGCTTTACAGTGCAGTACAGAGTCATCATATCTTTCACCCAACATCCATCCTCTCCCCTCTCTGTCACCTATGCACCCCCAACCCCCTGGCCAACAGCAGCTACCATACCTCTTAGCTTTGGTCTCACAGCATAGACCATTCACACAGCAACAAGTATTATGTGGTAACTATATATTTATGCACAATAATTTTTCTCATTTAATTACATGCAACAAGGAGGAAATGTCTGATGAACTCTGATGAAATTAGTGTCCCTTAAGTGCCCATGTCACCCCACAGGTCTGTCTCCCAGATCAGTTGTATATCATACAGGATAGCTATCAGGGAAAAGAGAGTACAGTACAAACACAATTAATATGAAGATCATTAATATGGATCTAGAAGCATAGGGAACACATCCTGAAATAATGAGGAACTCATTATTAGTAATGCTATATCTTCACATTAGGACACACTTATAATTAATCATTTGAAAATAAGTGCAGAAGTGATTTTATATACACTAAACATTTACATTAAAATGTGGATTTACAGTTGAATCAGCTGATCCATAAGACATAGTACTTTCTGCACAGTAACTGCTGACCTTGACCTTGCAAGTGTCTTTTTATGAATCAGATTTCTCTTTAGTTTTCTCCTCCAAGAAAACAACACAAATGTTTTCATCTGGCTGAGCATATTTCCCGGTGAAATCTGCCGAGATATGTGAGTGAGCTGACCACCTGACAACACACCTGGAGCCAAAAAACGTTCCAAATTTCTCCTGTGAGACTGAGAGAGAGACAGAGTCAATGCCATAGTGTGCGACAAAGTCAGAGTGAAAGGGAGGTGGAGTGAGAGAGAAACAGAGTGAGAGTGTGTGAGAGGTGGAGTGCAAAGGGGAGCAACCCAAAAAAACAGTGGTACCCTCCCTCCTCCATACAGCATGGCAGTTAATTTAAATTCTGCACGGAGACAACCCATAAATCACCTCCATTCTGACTAATGGCTTCTGCACTGAGGGAAAACTCTCGCCTCTCTACCTGGAGACATTCTGCACTGCAAAAAATATAGGTTACACTTAGTTTGTGAGTGTGTGTTCATATAGTGTGTATGAACATATATACATTTTTATATGAGTGCTTCATGGAGACAGACAATTTTTGAAAGCGTCAGCAGCACGACTAACTCTGCCACATGAGCAGCTTTCACTGGAGGCAGAAATCCCCTTGTGTTGGTCCATAATTAGACCCCATAACTGCAATGTGTGACGTCAGAAGTGTGTGACACAAAACTAACCTTGGACTTGAATCCCAAAAAAAAAAACGATAAAACACCCAGGGTCTGCACACAAGCCACACAAGCACAACTCACCCAGATTTGTGAGTCATAAACGCTTCTGTATATTTGTTTTCTTATATTGTAAGTGATAGTTCCCTGGGGTATTTTTCACGTATATGTGTGTGTATACTGTATGTGGTTTTGAAGTTATATTCAAACTTCTTTTCAGTGAATATAAAAGGCATCAAGGCAAGCATCAAGTGAAAATGACAACCACTCACAATATTTACATTGATTTATTGTTTGTGATTGACTGTCAGAAACTATCTCCCTGCAGTTTTACTAATTTGACCATAATTTAGACAGTCGCAGCGTCCTCTAATTTACTTCGACCAAGCGTCAGTGTATGCATGTGTGATAGCAGTTGGATTGTGGGGGTGTCCTGCTGCAGCAGATGGGGTTGGTTGGGGACAGTGTCTGACTCCTTGCTGAGGGCACTGGGTTGCTTGTTTGTTTTTGCACTAGAGTTCACAGTTTCCTGTCAGTGGTGCCCTTTGCTCTGGGATGAGACATGGCACCTCAGGGCCCTGTGCGGTTCTTCGTTAGCCTCTTGTAACCTGTCACTGCTCATTTGGCTGCGCGGTGATATGAAACATCCAAAGTCATGCTAAATACATTTGTCACATGATATAGCTATCTCATGCACACATACAGTACATAGTGCATTGCCTTGTGGAAATATAGTAGTTGATAATTTATTCATGGCCCATTGCTGACAAAGAGATTTTCTATAAACTGCAACTTCTTTCTGTTTATTGTTCAGTGTGTAGTGATGCATCAGTAATAATGACAAATGTCAAAACAAATAGCTAGTTATTACAAAACATACTGCAAATATGCTTTGCAGGTGCCTATACATGTTATTTCCTGAGACCCACAGATCCATTTGGAGACTAGAGGAAGGCTGAACAGTGTACTCTCTGCTCTGTAATCTGTTACACTCTGTAGGCATTTAGTCTATATACTCCAGATGAATTGAGCTAACGCTTGTGCAGTGACCTGAAGTAACTGGCTTCAGCCTGCCTCACCTCCTATTCCCTCCCAGTAACATAGATGACCTCCAGCTCTGATTGGGGCCTCTGATCCCTCTTGTGGGTCATACATGTGTTTTAAAACTCATGTTTTCCTTGCCCCCCATTCCATCCACCTTCAGCCTTCAGTTTTAAACCCCCCTCCTGGAGTTTACGGTAGGTTACGTAAACGCTGTTTCCAGCTGGGACTTGGCAGAGCTTTAGATGAATTTTAAAGTTGTGGGGTTGGCCCCTCTTGCTTCCATGTTCAGCTGTGGAGGAAAGATATGAGCCTCTGGCTTTCAGACTCCACCCAGTGTCACCAACATCCAATCACGCACGCCACCCCAGCATCACCATCTCGCTCCAACCTAAAACAGCTGGGCTATTTGAGACCCCCAGATGACTGTAGCACTGCAGTTACTTGCTGCAATGATCCCTCGCACTGCTCAGCACCCATCCCACTGACTAATAATGACTATGATCAATCATATATGAGACTTCACTGCAAGAATATCATGAGATAAACGCTGAGGTATGAACCCCCACCAGTCAAGCAGGTGTTGAATTTTTCAGTCAGAAAACTGCAAGAGGGGTCGCTATAGACAGCATGTTACATGAATTCACTCTTTGCATGTGACACCTAGTATCTAGACTTTCATCATCATAAAACCCTTTTTTCTGAATTTTTATCTTATTGGACACAAGATTCTTCTTGTGAGTTTTCTCTCTGAATCATTGGTGCTCTAATCCAATCTCATTAGCCCTGTGGATGTAAGGCTCTCTGTGGGAATCCAGTAAAGAGAGCTCTCTGTGGCTCCCTCTCTGTAATCTCTCTAAACCTCTAGGGTTAATCGGCCACAGACAACAGAAATCAATCCATTTAATCAGTGAAAGATTTGACTAAAATGCTGTAACTCAAGGACATGGTGGAAATTATCAGCCAATTGAAATTCATTGGACAAAGAGAGAAAATAAAGGAGGGAGTGTAGTAAGACTTATAGAAACAGTAATCTGTAACAACTTAATGAGGCACTTATTCTACTTATTTGTGATATGTATTTGTGAATAAAAAAAAGCACCTTTTTATTTGCTCAGCAAACTAGTGGTGAGGAAAGTAATATACAAAACAAAAATGATTAAGAATAAAAAAGCTCAGACAATGAGTTTGACCAAGACAGACCTGTCATGTATTACCAATAAAAAAGCTTTATTTGTGTGAGTACATCATGTTTAGTGGCGTTCAGTCTGCTTGTGTATCTGTGTGTTCAGCTGAGACATGTATTTGAGGAATGAGGCCACGGTCTGTTGAGAAGTGTAACATTTAAGGTTTGACGATGCCTCCATGAGCCCATAATGAGAAGGAATGAGGGTCGCTCGCCAATGTTAACCCACTAATAAAATCTGTCTTCCTTTAAAGGGTGTTAGAAAACCACAATTACCCCCCTGACATTTTTTTACTGCATGATTTATGAAGTGAATATTGCATCTACCTCTCTAACCCTTATTCTAGCTGTGGAGTAATAGAGCGAAGTTAAGGGACAGTATTGACCAACTAAAAAGTAGTTTTTATTTGCCACAAACCTATGGATGAATGAGGAAAGGAGAGGAGGGAAGGGGAGAGGAGAGGAGAGGAGAGGAGAGGAGAGGAGAGGAGAGCAGAGCAGAGCAGAGCTATTGATGAGTTTTTCTCTCCCATGGCCCTCCACCATGAAGTCTCTGGCCGTCTGGACACCCGCCACGTGTGAACAAGCTTTCAGCTCACATCATCTTCTCCACTTCCACCTATAATTGGCCATATGTGTCACTAGCACCCTGCTGCTGTTGCTGCTGCTGCTTCTGCTGGAGGTAAGGAAAGGGAGATCACAGCTTTGACAAGCTGATTGTTGGATTGCTCTGGATTTGACATATAACGCAAGCCTTATTGTGGCAAACACTTCTAAACTTTTGAGCCCTGCTACGACTTCAATTAGCAGCAACCTGCTGACAACTATCAGTCTCTCAGTTTAACTGTTGTTTAAGTAGAAGAGAAATAATACTGTGGGTGTAAATCCAAGCACTTGTCCTTCACATGAAGTCCTGCTATAATGAGATATTTATACCATCTCGAGAGGATATTTCTAGTGGGCTCTCTGTGGACAGACAATGTACAGTAGATCATCAGGAAGCCAACAACTCAAAAAGCTGAATACATAATACCCCAAAGCAGCCCAGGGCATGTGGCATTCAATGAGCATTCATTAACCTTTACTGCTGCTGAAGCAATTACGTGCATTAAATAAGGCAGCTAGGTACAGTGTTCAGGGAGGTTATCAGGTAAAGATAATTGGATAGGGAAATACAGTTCAAACTAACTCAAAACACAAGTCAATTACATGCAAAATATACAATCAAATGTTTAAAAGGTCTAAAATTTTAGTTTCTGAAATTCCCCGTAGTGAGATTGGCTGTGAATGTGTCAGTTATGCCGTGGAGGGAGAGGAGGGTAATGGTCAGAGTTTGGATATGTGTTTGTCCTTTTTCCTTTGTCTAAATGGCAAATGTCACACAAGTCAACAGAGAGCAAGAGAAGAGTGAGTTGAGGGGCAGGTAAAGTGAGTAGGGAGAGCAGGGGTAGGGCGGAGAAGGGAGGATGCAAAAGTGGAGAACACGTGAAAGGCTGCTAAGATGATCCTGGGCGAATGCTAAGTGGTGAGTGGTGATAGTGCCAAACAGAAACCAGCCCAAGGCAGCTGGGGTTTTACCACAGGGGAGGGAAAATACATGTGAAGCAAGATATGCACACACAGAAGACTTAATGCAGTTTCACTTAGGAGACACACTGGTGTTATTTGTGAAAGTATAAACAAAGTTCATGCTTCGAGTTGCTTTTAAAAAACATACGACGTCTATTAGATTTTCCATAATGACGCTGATACTTCTTAAAGATATATGGTCGCATATAAGTGTGATTTTGATGTTTCCCATCTCTTACGCTTCCTCCAACATTACATATAACATTAAATGAACTGTGATAGAGCGTTATCATTTAGAATGAGATCGCCCATCTGAAACACTGCATCGGTGCTGACTAAATAGTTATTTCTAACAGCTATTTCCATGCTCATACAGTGATATTTTCACAAATGTCTGACTGTGATCTTAATTTCAGATCACTTTAATTTTCAAAACAAAAGTCGAAAACCATGTGTTTCAGATTAATGTTTGACAGTTTAACAAATATAGTAACATATTTCCGCACTCGACACATCAGGAAGGTTTAAACTATCTGTCAGGAATGTTGTGATCCTTTGTGGAGCTGTGACTACAACATAAGTTGATGAGACGTTTTCGCTGAAGGATATCAAGATTGCATTTTCACCTTCTGACACAGGATGTCAGTGACACAGTGTGCAACAAGCTGATGTGTACAGCTTCTAATTGTAGGATGTAGATGGCATCCCATGGCTCATCTATTTGGAGAACACACCACATACTCATGTGACGCTGTCCTGCTTCTTTTAGTCTTGTTTTTTTACACTCAGATAATAAAAAAGCCTATCAAGTTCTGTTTGTCAAGTTTTGGTAGCAATTGTAAAATTCCCTTTGATTAAATCCCTGTGATCTCTGTTGGTGATGGATGACTGGATGTTAGATGTTAAGAACATTTTGGATCTAACAACAACCATTTTAGATGTGATTCTCTTCTGTTGCGTAAATGATGATGAGTTGGTGTCTGCTCTGCTAGGCCAGATTCACTGTGCAGCTTTTGAACATGAAGAATTAAGCTATTATTGTGTACACAAAGACTGATGATGTTTAGGAGTTAAATGTAAATTATTTTTTTCAAAATTCTTCTAAAAACAAGAGTTGTATTTAAAAAAAATTGGAAATTAGCTGCTTTTAACCACATCTGAATTTCTCTGGTGGCACTTCACACCTGCAAGTGTCCAGTGGCTTTAGAAGTAGAATCAGGCCGAGACATCAGGGAGCTGATTGAGGTGGCTTCATCTCTTTCTAAAGGAATAGCAGAGGAGGCCACTGGCACAGTATCTTAGTGAGATGCATGGGACTCTGGAGACAGGTCACCATCTGGTGTCTGTCATTGAATTTGAGCTTGACTCTGTGAAACACAGATTCTTTACATTGTAAATTGTACAGTATTGCTGCCTCCTTTTCTGTCTCCTTGTGTCAGTTACTTGGATTCCCAAAGACCGGCAGCTGTCACCACCCCCTCCTTACCCACTTTCCAACCAACCCCTCATTCTCACTCCTCATCTCTCTCTATATCTCAGTCTGAAGATAGACGAGAATCTGCTGTGGGATTATGTACTGTGAGCTGCTAATAATGTTGAAGAGCGTCCTGGGCTCCCACTCCCGAAGCAACGATGCAATAAAGCCAGGAGCTGGGAAATACATGGCTATTTGATGGAAAAAGAAGTTTCTGAGCTGATGTGTTTTATTTGCAGGTGTCCTTCCTGCCTTTGCTTTTTTGCATCCTGCTCTTGTCTGCCTGTTCGTCAACCACCTTGGAAGACACCTGGCATCTTCTGTTCCCTGTGACTCCCCTACAGCCTCCCACACCGCCAGCACACACTGCTTGCTTAAGCAATAAAGTAAGATCTAGTGCCGGTGCACCGTTATTCTGATAGCTGTTAAAAGTGACAGTTGGTTATGCAACACAAAACAGGTGACAAAGAAAGGCAATTACAGAGTTATTCACAAATCGTGGAGAAAAGGGGCAGAATCGAATGCTGTCTTCATCACATCTTTGTTGTTGTGCTTAGCGCTGCTGCCCAGTTTCCCATCTACTCAAATCTTCCCATATAGTTTGTACCATCTGTCTCACACCAAAGTCAGAAATGCTATGACACTACAGGGCCACTGTTTTGTTGTCTTGTTCTATTTATTCCTCGATAATGAGAAATCAGCAGAGGGACTGGCATGGTGCTTGCTGCCATGCATATACACCCATGAAGCTCTTCCTAGGCCATATGGCTGGTCTACAGGGGGCTACTTGACTCTTCTGACACTGTGGCACCAGAAGCACAGATCTTGATCGTCTTTGGAGGGTTGTCCTGAAACCACACAACCTTTCATTCTGGTTGAAATGGAATAACTTGAATACTTTGTCGTCTGCCTGCAAGAGTTTTTTTGTAAAAAATCAGCATCAGCAAAATCAGTGAGAAAATGTTTTGAAAAGCGAGGCAAACACGGACATGCTGGGGGTTTAAGCTGTCATAATTGTCCTTCCTTTTTGTGGGACAGTTTATCCATATGTGACAATCTTTAATTTAATCCTTGTTTGTGTTATGTGTGTCACTCCTCCAAAAGTGAAGACAGCACAGTGTGACTAATTGCAAACTCCTGGAGTATTTGAAGGGTTACAGATTGAGAATGACATGTATGCTATATTTAATTCAGAATCCCTGAATAAAGAGTTTATCTGGATTCAGCCCAACTCTGTAATAGCAGAGACTTGCAATCATCTGCATCACAAACAATAACGCACACCGCTTCCTATATTGCAGTACATTGGTGTGACAGTGTTGTTCATAAAGCAGTGTACATATAGTACAAACAAATGCTGATTACATAGTTATCAGTGAAATCAGCCCACTCTGGTGATGAATCTTGCCAGCATGAGTCTTTTGTTCTGGATGAAATCTCATCCACGACACCCAAAGGTGACAGAGGTTAGTAATTGAGAAGCCATCATTACACAAACCTTTTGTCATGCTTGCTGCATCAATTCCCGAAGTGATTTTTCTTAGGTCTCCATCTCTCTGTCTATTGTCTTGCACAGAGGTGGGACATGAGACCTTATTTCCCACTGAATTACAACTGCTGCTCTCTCTCAACTCAGCAATCTCCCATTTCAATAAATCTGTCAACTCATTTCCTTGTTTCCCCACAGCTCTGTCTTTATCACAGTCATGCGATATTTAACAATCTTTCCATCTCTTGAGGGGATTAGCAGTCTGTTTTAGCGTGTGCTTAAATTACAATAGTTTTAAAAACTAAAAGATGATTTTATATTAACTAGTCGTTATGATTATATTTGAGTCTTGTAATATTTTTTTATTATCTACCAGCAATGCAGCAGGGACCCAATATTGTCAGATAAAAGCCTTGATGCATTTTTAGTGGACTTGCTTACCCGTGGAAAGCTGGAAAACATGTGGTGACCATGGAAGTCTTAATTGACACTTTAAGGGTCGTGTATTTCAGCAGCCTAAAATGCCAGCTTCACTCAGAGTATATCCAGATCTGAGTAGCAGTTGTCACAATACAACAAGTTTGTTTTTTACAACCTTGAGTCAATAAAGGACAGCACAGAGGAAAATGAAGTTTTATTGAACAAGATGAGAGATGGCAAAAATGTGGTGCTCTAACTCACTGGAAACGTCATGTAAATAGCCCTTTTGTCAGGAACATGCTTCTACATGTATTGTGTACTATTATGTCATCACAGGGACATGCACAGACAATTATACTCTATACTAAATGTCTGACTGAATTGTAACATAATTGAAGATGGTAATGCAAAGAAATCACTAAGAAAACTGAATACTGAAGTACAATCTGCTGATCTTTCATGTTTTCATGCAGTGGCTTGATTTGATTATTCCTGGTGAAGCCCGGGAATTAGACTGGAGTTGTAGGATATGTATAGTTTTATGTATGAAAATATGTACTATAATACGGAACAATTACAGTTTCATTAAAGACCTCAATATCTCACATTAATGTATTTTCTTGATCATTAGTCACTCCAGCATTCTCTAAATATTTTGAGGTTAGTCCTCTACAAAAAATTACTTTCCTTCACATTATGGGGAAGCACACAGATTACTAAATTGACACTCGTCCAATTCATGTTATAATAATTAAAATGCATTATTTTTTCTGACAGAAGTTATTATTACGTAGGTTTTAATTTTTTTGTAATTTAACCCAAGGTTTAATTAAGTAATCAAAAATAGCGTGTTTTTGACCTGTGTGTATCGAGAAGGCAGGACTTTCAAAAAGTAATGAAAGTATTGATGACATGAAAAATCCTACAGAGGGGCAGCTCAGTTAGTGAGGGCAAATGGGTTGTTGCCTAGGCAACTGTCGTCTGGCCTTGTGCACATATTTATAATAAAATAAAAATATATCATCTGTTTCTCTTATCTAACACCAATCAACCATTTAACTGAGCCCAACCAATCTATGCAAAAATAGTTATACATACATATACATTCATCTAAATACTGTATGAGGTCATGATTCAAATTCAACATGTGACTGTGGATAGACATGCAAATGAAGCATGCACTGCAATGTGCATTGATATATTGTAGATGTAGTTCAGCAGGGGTGTTTTTAACTTTGTAAACATTCATTTCACTTCTGGAAGATTCCACATCACAGCAGGTAGCCACCTCAGGTACAGCTCTGCTGACCAGCAAGCTCTGGCAATACCAGTAGCATCACAAACAAAGAGTAAGTCCCCATGGGGCACGTGTGGAGAGAAGGTCACACACGGTGCTGAACTAACCGAATACAAACAGCAACATACATCTAAGGCTACATCTTGTCGAACTGTCCCGAACTGTGGTTCAGTTCCGGACGCTCCTTGGTCGCTCCCTGCCTGTCTGTCTATATTATTGTCATAGCAGCACAGTGTGGCGTAATGCTCAACCTAATGAAAATGTATGGAGACATTTAAGTCAAATGAAATTTATTGTTCTAACAGCATACATACAAAACTTTTTCAAGCATTTTTTTCCTGAATTTGATATGTTAACCCTGATTATTTCAGATACAGTACTTGAGGGAAGCAGCTTGAATTACAACTACCCCACTCAGACACATGGCTCAAAAACCTCAAGCTCAGTATCCTCAAGTGTAGAAGCCTTGAGCTATTGACACTGAGTCATTACAGCGTAGAGCCACATTAAAAACTGTAATTCTATTCATGGAGAAAATGAACCCTGGAGCCCTAAAATAATTTAACCCCCTCTGCAGTACTACTGTATGCACATTACCGTTTTGTACCTCATTCATGTGATATTTATTCCCTTTACTCTAAGATATTGCTGTATGATTGTGTCAGCATCTGAGCAAATGTGTGTGTGTGTGTGTGTGTGTTTTTGGATTTGCTCTGAGCACATCGAGGCAGGTGTTAAAGAAACATCAAACGTGTTTTGAATATGCTCAACCCACATGCACTCTTGAAAATCTCTACAGATTTGACTCGCAGGCATAGATTCCACCAGTTGCCAGTTTGTTTTTTTATCACGAGAGGTTAAACTTTAAGGTCAGTCGAATTCTTTTTTGTTAAATGCCCCTCTCATTTCAGGTTGTAGGTGCGTAACAAAGTGTCAGCATCCTGCAGTCTGACAGCAAGGAGATGAATATCCCACTCCAACTTAAACCATGCTGATGCGTGAATGTTATACACCCAATCAACCCCTCCTTTTTTCTTCAGCCGTGTGAGACAGGTGCTGCTGTGTGCCGTGCAGTGGGACTGAGTGGCATTTTAAACTGAACTTACCTGCACCTGCATTGTGTCTCCAGAGCAACTGCTTTCCCATTTAGTGCCTGACAATATCCAAGCTTTCTATTCATTTCCCGTCTTTCAGGCAGGAGGAAATGAATCACAGGGCTGTCAAGGAGAGGCACAGGAGCAATAACAGGAGTGTGAGAGAAAAGAAACTTTGATATGTGAGGTTTACTCACTCTTTATTCTTTACAGACCCTTGGGATATGTTATGGGACATCACACTGCTAGACTCTGGCTGCTAAAGCTAACAGACCTGCAGGTGTAATTTCATCTGCCCATCTTTTTTTCCTGTCTCTGCCTGCCTCCTGCTTTTATCTCTCACTTTCTGTTTTTGGCCACCCCCTACCTCTCTTTTTCTTTTACTGAGGCTGTCTGATAGTCCATCCAGTGTCATTTTCTTATAAATCACAAACATGATGCTGATTTTCAGTTTAGGCTTTTAAGAAAATAGTATCGGATAGAAATTACCTCAGTAATCAAAACCTCATTATCTCAGAGGAGGTAAATCATACATGCAGCTTGTGCACACATCAGTGGTACTGAATATTAATCATCTTTTGCTAACACTTGCATATACACACAAGAAGGTGCAGACTCTTACGCAATATTTTGTCATGCCCTTTTTCTCTATGACTACAGCACAATTGTAACCCTTTTTACACACAAAAGAACAAAATTGGATAGACTTACCTCTGGCTAGCACTACAGGAAGAGTCAGTAAAACTTCCTTTTTTTGACTGATTGCATCACATTTCATAGCAATTCATCAAATGGTTATTGAAACATTTGACTTCCTTTTGAAATTGATACGCCAACACACCAATTGACTAAGCGACATTATCTTCCCCAACTATTTTACTTAAAAAAAGACAACACACCGACAAAGAGGTGAAAGGTCGGAGAACTGAACAGTTGTGATTAATTAGCTGCCCGTCACCAGGATGGAGATAGAAGGGACAGACAGATTGTCTATTAGACCAACAGGCGAGACAAACTTGAAACCAGGTAAAGTGTCCAAGGCTGCAGACAATTCACATCCATGTACTGCATCTTTGTTGTCAACACCCTGCACCCAGTCCTCTTCTCCAGCTAAGTAAAGGGCAGAGAAAGCACTCTAGTAAATTTTCATTTATTCCATTGTGTTATAAAACACATATACAGTAGATGATATGGCCTTCTGGTAGTTGTGGTTTGCCTCCTCTGATGCATAATTACGGGTGTGATAACAACTCATAGGGCTATTTAATGGAGTAATAAAATTCAAAAAAGTAGAATACTTTCTGAAGCAGCCTTTAAAGGACACAGTTTCCCACGAGCCTTAGGCATTTGTACACTAAACATTAGCTCAGCAGAGAAGGTGACTCTATTTGTGAATCGATGGTAGCAGTGAAATATCTGAAATAAAATCAGGACAGAGAGAAGTGAACACATTAAGTTTTCAGGCAGTATTCATTACAGCTAAAACACTGAAACAGTGACTTTATAAGAGAGTGTTAGTGAGTTTTATGGACATGAACTTAACCAGGTTCCAATGACAAAAGTATGTGCTTGCTGCGAGTTCATTCATAGGAGCTGTAGTTTTGCAAATCCTAAAAAAGAAATTGTTGGTTGGCTGCAGGCTAGCCTGGACAATTATTATAT
>OMLM01011999.1:0-46968 GCA_900302695.1 Helostoma temminkii
CAAATGGAGTTAGTACAGTCACTTCTCACTGCATCATTACATTCAAATGTCTGCTACACTGTTTCTAACATGCCTGGGCTCTCAGTCTTTTCATTTCTACATTGATTTTTCCTCTTCAGTATATTCTCTGTATCATGTGAGCACCAGGGTGAGGAGTGTTCATGTGTCAGCTCTGTATCAGTGAACTTTGAAGGTGTCCACGGTCAAACACATAGAAAACAGCACAGACTTTCAAAGTGTTCAAATCTCACATTTTCCATGATGAAGTTTGTTGTGTCTCTGTCGTCAGTGTGTGTGAGTCTTTAGTGTGCGTCAGGATGGAAGAAGTCCTCAGTACAACTGATAGTTTGGCAGAAATCGTCGAGTGAAACTCGGAGAAAAACTTTCTTCACCGCTAAATGTTGAAGGGATAGAAATGATTCACCATGGCAACCGTGGAATCCTCGTCGTCCATTTTGTGAGTCTACAGATCTGACTGCGTCCTCACTTATTATCTGCTAAAAGTTTAGTTTCACTCTTTATGTGAACGTGTTTTTATGAAGTGACTGTATCTGTGCTGTTTGCAACATTTTAAAATAATAAATAAACTGACTCTTCATTTCTTAATGTATATATGTTATTCTATGTTCTCACTTTATAGAAGCCATATTTATCCAAACCAAAAGACACGTTCAAATCACAAGAAAACACAACTCTAAATATTTATAAATTTCTCGAAGAAACAATAATTCATCACTTCTTTTTTCTACGTCCACTTTTTGTTGGCTAGTTTTCATAGACTGAGGCGTACTGACACATCTCACCTTCATTTGTGTCGTTCACTAAATGTAATTAATAACATTGCAAAACATTGCATCTGTAAACGCGCGTTTTAAGCGCGCAGCACCAGTCTAGTAGTATTTGCAGCAGTGATCATTATTGTGCTCATGGAAATGCAGCATCCATATTCACTATGTCCACTCACTGAACCATCCTCTCTTATAGTTAAAATAAATGACAGCACGTTACAGCAACAATGAAGCCAACAATGAAACATGCTATTTAACCAACAATGAAACAACAGTATCTGTATTTGTATTTGTTGTACAGACAGACTGATAAGTGCAGTTTGGTAAAATACAAATCTAAACAATAACGGTACTAATATAATATAATATGAAATGAAGCTTTTCATGTTGATCTTGTAATGATTGTTCCTTCTTTCCATCTGCGCTATTTATAAATAAAATGTTTTATGTGTTGTTGTATTTTAATGACTTCGTCAGCATCATCAGAACAGTCATTTAGATTTGATCAAACTCTGATTCTTATTTTTACAAAGGAGATCGTTTTTCATTAAATGTGAGATTGTTCGTTTCTGCAAATAAACTTCATGTAAACAGATGTTTGACCGTTTCATCACTAAAAGAAAACTATTTGGTCCTGCAACAAAACTCATTCAAAGTCTATAGGAAGAAAAATAGAAATTACCATAACTTCATATCACAAAACATCACTCAACTTTAGCTGTGAGGTTAATTGGTAAATGATTAGTTTAGTTGTGTTGTATTGAGTCATTTTACACACTGGACTGCTCAGCATTAACTGTACTTGATGTTGTACAGGAGCCTGTCAGCTCTGGTATCCACAACAAAACACATAGGAAAAATAGAGACTCACTCTATATCATAATAAACTGAATGTAGTCACATAAATTATGAAATACCTCAACATAAATCCTAGTACAGTAAATGTAATCACAGTTCTAGGCTTTTTCTTTAATTAAAAACTTAACAAGACAAACTGTAGAGTCCCAGTAAATATGTGACTGACTGTTGCTCTTGTATAAAGTGATTGTATGTTGAATATTTCTGTTCAGTTTGAAGGTTTTAAGATCTTTCAATTTTAGCTAAATTGTTTCCATGAACCAGATGAGTGGAAATTTTCTTAATATAAAATGCTCCTAATTATATTCACTGTGCTACAGAATATTTAATTTCCCATGGAAAGTGTAACAATATTTATAAAGTGTTGCAAAGTTTTGTTAACCAGTCTTGAGCTTTGGTCTATTATGTGAAAGTATTTGAAAGTATTTAATTAAATTCTACTAAAAATCATTGTTGGTAAACACAGTTTACACTTCTATTTAATTTTTTATTGATGAATTGTACAGTGGAAATAATAATGTTTTTTATTCTATAGTTGTCGCAGAGAAGCAGCAGAACAGGACTCTGAACATCCTGTCGAAGGCTCTTCTGATCCTTTTCAGCTGCTTCCTTTTAACACATCATGCACAAACATACAACTAAACAATCTGATGAGGAAACATGAGACATGAGACAAGTGATCCACTGAAATGAGGAGCATAAAAAAAATCAGCAAAGGACTAACAGAATAATTAATTTTCTAATTTAATTTTCTTGCACAAACCCGTGTCATAGAAATTAAGGTTATAACACAACAAATTGTTTTGCACTAAAATAAATCAGATCCCAGACTAGAGCATTATGTACAGTAGGTTTAGGCACTAACAGCACTTAAAGTTAAACACTTAAGGTTATGGACACACTGTGGTCTTGTTTAAAATAGACATAGTTCACTGTAACTTTACAATCCCAACACAACTAACCTTAACCATATTACTTTCTATAGAACTTCATTATACAAAAGTGTAAAACACTAGTATTAAAACAAACTTAGCCAAATAGTTTAACATTAAATCTTTCCCACTAAAAAGAAAAACCATTTAGCATTTACAGTAAGATCATGTTTTCATTCACCATATAAAATATGATAGTATGTCGTGTCTGTCATTGTTTGTCCAGGGGATCCTGACCACTGCAGCTTTTCCTGTTTCTGAAATGATCAGCAGCCAGATGAGATTAAGGCTCCAACGGTTCTTTAGGGGGCTGGGTTTGATCTACAAATTGAATTTTTTAAATTATAGCTCACAGACATTCTCCTGCTTTGAATTGCTCAAAACTCCAAGAGGTGAGGTCTGGCCCATTGCTTGTTCCCCTCCCAAATCTTGAGAAGGGCTTGAAACTTGAGAATTTGTGACCCCACGCTAAGGTGGCCCAGATCCGTACACCTGAGGAGCAAAAGACAGGCCAGGACATAAATGATAGGTCTCTTTTATCTTCAAATAACAATAAGAAGAAGAAGAAGAGGTATATATAGTAAATGAAAGTCTCTTTCTGTACAGGAGACAGTAACAATGCAGCAGCGGGAGATGGGTGTGCTGGATGAAGCTGCAAGAAACAAAAAAGTGCTATGTTTCTGCTTGTCTCTTTTCCCAGGCTTTACTTCCTTTCTTCACTTGCTTGTGTTTTGTCTCTCAGCCATCAGACACTTACTAGATGTTTGTGGTGTCAACATTTTATGAGACTTCACTTTCTCCTGTCAGTCACACTATGTATATAATGGAAGTTCCACGAAGGCAAATCAGAGGCAACTAACATATATTGGTCCACAACGTTATTACATCAGCAGTGCTCACATACACTTGATGCACAATATATAAAATCCATCTGTGACCTTCTGATTGCTTACCTTGTGTTATTACCACTCCACTGCCTTCTAACTGTGAGTCTGTTTAGGAAGCTATGATTGTGATTGAGAGCTAAATAGAATCTCTTGGAGTCTCATTAGTAGTGTATAATAGCTACTTAGTAAAGTGGATAACTTTCATTCATTGGAAGCCAACTGTGTTTATGTGACCACTGGAGTGATTGCTTTACCACCCCCTCTTTTATCCATTTGGTCTCTGTGAGCTTTTGAATCTTAATGGTTGCAGGTATATTAGGGCTGTTATTAGACACATATTTGCCATGTGTCTACAGCATTGGGGATTTTTCCATTTATTCAAATTGAGTAGTTGAAATGTGTCAAACCAGGCCTACACATTTGACAGTAATGATAAACCCATGGACATCCATCGTAGTTTAATAAAACTTATTTCACAGAAATGTTGGCAGGTAAAGAACATCTCTTTGAACCAACAATGTCCATCCAAAATTTGTTAAGATATGTAATCAAAACCAAAGTGTTGGATCCACTAGCTGACAACAGAATGGCCCTAACCCTAACCCACAGTAAGCGTGATGTAATGTGTGGTATTTTCAAGATGTCTACAGTAATACATTCTCCAGGCAACACTGCTGTCAAGCACAGCTGCAGTTCCTTATTAGCTGTAAAGATACATAGTTTTATGTCACCAGAACACTATCCACTTTGGGTAATGATTTAATTTACAGCATAAGTTCCCCAAATTAACAGTGTATTTCTCTGTAATATTGGTTTACCTGTACAGTATGTATCAATATGTGTTGTGTGTAGGTACAGGGGAATAATTCTTAATTATTGATTCTGTGCTATGAACTATTGTCCAGATTACCCAATAGTCTATCACATTAAGTGTTTTGTATACCTTTGTTCACTCTCTCTCTCATTTCACCTCACTAGCAAACAGCAGAACTTAACAGTGTGATTGATGTGTGAATTTACAAGCAGCATGTTCAATGTTTGTATGTACCTTGAACAAGGGAGTAGAGATCACTTTAATTTATAGGTAGAATGTCTAATATTTACTAAGTAAGTACATGGAACAAATGATATATCTACCCAGTAATTGCCAAATAAGTAAAGGAATAGCCTACTGCTTGGCTTGACTTAACCAAGATCAATTTGCTGCACTTAGACACATCAATCACACTGACATATTCTTGCACATACCCACATTAAAACACATATGTACCTACAGCAGTGAAAGTATAATAAATACTCTATTAAATTTTTTAGATAAATAGAGTAAATAGTAAGTACATTTATAGTTCCTAGTTTTTTTTTCCTCTTATTCCTCAAACTTTGCACATTATGCCTCTGTACCGACAACTGTACCAATACGTACTGTACAGATAAACCAATATTACAGAGAATAACAATGTTAATTTGGGGAACTTATGATGTAAATCACACCTTACTTTGTGTAACAGTCACCACCTGCCACCAGCAATTTTTTTTTCTTAAAGTGGCTGCTCATTCTTTGAACACAGAAATGAATATCAATGCCTTATGTACTGATATTAATCCAAGCTGCTAAGGGCTTTTCAATATTAGCAGCTGAATGTGTTTTTAACTGCATGTATTGATCCAAAGACTGGACCTTGTTGTACTCCCTGTGTAATCGAAATTCAAGAGTAGATCAACCCATGTAGAATGGTCTAGTGCAGACCCATATAAACCAACTGACCGCTGTAGTCTGTTATTAAGGATACTTGGTCTAAAGTATCAAATGCATCTCTTATCAAGCACTTGACCACACAGTCAATAAGAAGAAAAGTCACTCATTATGACTCCCACACTAAATGCACCACCACAAATCATGTATGTATTTTTTCACTAAAAGAATCTCTAAGGTTTGTGGCTTTGAAACTTCTTTTTATTTCGACAAAATTCCATGACTCTTCTCAGAGAGGCTGAGTCAGGAAACTGGTGGCATAATAGGAAAAAGCGTAATATAGGGAATATATGGAGAAAGAAATCACCCAAATTTTGTCTGTCAGAAATACATTTTGGCTTCCTGTCTGCTGGTTTCACAGAGATTTTGCAGCATCTGCATTCACACTTCCTATTATTATCTTGTGCTATCCATTGCACTAGCTATCATAGAAAAGAATACATGCATCACATTTCCACTTTTGTGTGGAGGTGAGGAGTGTATCCAGAGACAGTAAGGATCTCATTTTATCAGGATGGTGATGGGGAGCCCAGCCAGTGTTCACTGATGGGCTGGGTCAGTCTCACTGATTACCCATGCAGCAGCATGTCAGTCATGGCTTGAAGAAACACAGTGATGGATTGTCGTCGACATTATGTGGATGGAGGAGTGGCCCTCAGGCAAGGAGTTGCAAATACTCTATGGCATCTCTTTGGGACCTTGTATCCCATACTGTCTCGCCCCCAATTCTGCAAGGGTATGGTGACTCAGGTGAAAACTCAGACTGGTTTTGTATTATAATACAAAGTGTGCCCAAAGTGAGAACTGTTGGGCTGTGGCTGTAATGATAGTAGAGAAAGCAAGAATAAAAGTACAAAATGGCAATTGTTTGCTCTGATTTCAAATCTCAATGGCCATTATGTAACAAACTCTTACAAACACTTACCATACATTTGTAGAGGTCCATTAAGAGTTAGGTTGTGCCATATTGTAGTAATCGTTGCTTTTCTGCTGTAAACACCAACAACTCGTGGTTTCACAATAAAGAGGTAGTTTTTAGGCTCAGTGCCCAATATGCTAAAATATGGGTATTTATAGTAGTCATAAACCTGTGCTGGAAAGCTTGAAACACCAACATTATCCATCCATCCATCATCCTAACTACTTGTCCTCTCAAGGGTTGCGGGAGTGCTGAAGCCTATCCCAGCTGTCAATGGGCCAGAGGCAGTCTATCACAGGGCTGATAGATAGAGACAGACAACCATTCACATTCATACCGATGGTTAAGTTAGAATCACCAATTGACCTAAATTAATTAACCTAACTGCTTACTCTAGGAAGCCAGACTACATCAGCCACAACATCAGCACCGGGACAGGGGTCAGCATGGATGTTCTGACAGACCCATACACAATGAGCTGAGAAGCACCATATGTTTTAAAAACTGCTCATCATGTCCACCATGATGTTTTCCTACACTAATACCTGTGTGCAACAAAAATCAGGTGGATTTAATGTTGTGGCCGATTAGTGTATAAGTAGTGGGTAACATGAAATGATACAATTCCAAACTTGTGGACATCTATGTAAGATATTATTCTGAAATGTCAACTTGCTCATGGTCAGCAAAGAACATCTATGTGTACTAAAAATATCACTGCCAACTGTATTGGCAGTCCAAAATGTGATTCAGTCTAGACTGCAGCTGACACCACAATCCCCAGAGACACACGAGCACTGTGGCTAAAAGGTGATTCAGTAAAAGGATAGTTAGCATGTTAGACAGCATGAACCTGTCTACACAACAGCTTCATGCTGTCTTGAATTTGGTCCATGTTGTTGGAAACAAATGTGTGCTGTTACACAGCTTTTAAGAAGAAAAATCTACAGTAATATAAGCTACTTTACCTTAATAGGGCTGTCCAATGTCTGTCCAATGTTTCAAACCTCTCTTACTTTTTTTGCTGTAGAGTAACACTGCTTTTGAGCAAGCTGCCGTTCTATGCCAGTTGTTAAGATGCTGTTTTGTGTCACCAGAACACAGCATGAGTAAGGGGTAAGTAGGTAACATCATGTCCCTAATGAAAATCAGCTATTGACAGAATCACTGCATGCACATTGTCAATGCAAAAGTAGGTAAGAATTCCAATGGCTTGTGCACTTTTACTAGCTTGAACTGTGCGCACAGCAGATGGTTCATTCAGGGAACATACCTATAAGAGTGCTATTAGACCAGAAGTCAGTGAACTAAAGCTGTGTCTGGAGACACTGTAGCCACCACTCAGATAACATGTAACACAGCTGTGTTTAGTTGCAAAATCGAAAAATGGTCAAACAAAAGAAAAATACTGCTGCAGCTCCTTATTTATCTCTGGTCTTTCTTTTCCTTACTATCAACTGGTCAGTGTCACTGTGCATGTACAGTGATGCTGCCTGTGCTTCAAGCAGCCTTTTCTCCATGACTGCATGACTCTGAGCAGGAAAACAACTGGCCATCCTGGCTGCAACAGGATTTTTTAGACTCTGTCTGTGTGTCTGTCATGTGGATACAAATGAAGAGGACGATTCAATTCCCCATCCATACTTGCTGCAGACATACTGGCTCTGGCGTTGTCAAGCTGGCTGAGGATATCCCTCAAATATCCAAATTCTTCAAATTCACCATCAGACTTGTAAATGACAGAAACACGGTCCTCATTTTCTGACTACTCCTACTCATTTTCCAAAATGAAACTATCTTGTCTGTCATCCAAAATCAATTCTGTGAAAAGATTCCTCACTCAACTGTGAGAAACTGTATTGAACAGGCTCCTGTAAGACACGGGGTGTAGACACCAACAGTGTTGCTGCCAGTTGTCTGTGTGTGTGTATAAATATGCAAGGTGCAATGTTTGGGGGTGCTTTGGTGGAAGGGGTGTGGGGGTGACATGCAAAACATTTATAGTCCCTTTATTTATTTGCATATTGGTTGATTTATTTAACGAGGTGGCCTTTTCCCTGTGTATATGTCAGTATGTACCATCCAGCTAGTCTTTGTATTTCCTGTCTGATAAAGACAAAAACAAACCAAAAAATGTCTGCTTGTACTATGTTTAGCTGCTCTTGGCTATAATTTTCACTTAAAAATAAACACTGCCAATGCAGTTTAAATGTTCAGTGGGAATATATAATATGCAAAATGTATTTTTTATCATGTTTTTCACAGAAAATGAGCTGAGGCCAATGAGTCTACATTTGAAAAAGTAACTGATACCTTTTTGTTTTAGTAAGCTTTGAAAACAAGGGGTTAACTTGAGTGAAATACAGGTAAAAAACTTATTCTTTATTGGTTGAACACAGATAACATTATTGAGTCAAAAGTGATTTCTCTAATTAAAGGGTGCAATCGAAAATGGTTTCTCTAATATCTCTGCCCTGAGCTGTAGATTGAGGTTTTATTACCGTGGGCTCCCAGCTCTGTCACAGATGGACAGGATTATTGTGTTTGTATTTGTTCAGTCATACCAAACTGCACAATTAATTTGCACAGCATGTAGTTTGTAAAGATGCTCCCTGCTGTGTCTCGTGTGATAAAAAGCTGTTTTCACGTGCAGTGTTTCATACATAAATAAACAGCATGCGATATTGTAGGTGTATTTTTTTAGATGTTGGTGTTGCCATGATCACGGTTTGAAATAATAAAATCGTGATGCATGTTAAATGGTTAGGAATTTTTTGGAACCTAATTACCAAATTGTGATTGTGTTGTTGGTTATACAATATACCACACCAGTAAATCAAAAGAGCATCAAAGTGTGGCACACACTTATTTCCCTAACCCAAACCAAAGTGCATATATAGCCTAATGCCTGTTGCATTCTTCTGCAAACACATACCGAAATCTGCAAACCTTCATAGTCTCTGCAAATGATAGCACCTTTGATGCAGACAAGGTATGTGCCTCTTGGAATGACTTGGATTGTTAGACTGTGAGACCCATACTGAAGCTGGGACCTGTAACCCCAAAATACCAAAACTCACTCATGAGCTCATTGTTTTGTTTTGTTTTATTTTGTTTTTTATAAAGAACAAAAATCTGGTCTGTAAAAAATGGCATACATGTTTCACATTGGCAAAAAATGCATGCAGCAACAATAAATTACATTTGGCTATTTCTGCTATGCTCTACACTAGGCCTCCTGGCTGCTGCTCCACTTCCATTACAGTGTCTAAGAACAGTAACAACTCCTGCATGGATGCAAGCATGGTTTAAACAGGCATTTACATTAATTGTTGTGGACAGTGCACACTCACAGAGGAGATTGCTTGTGAGTTGCAGCACTGACCATGCTGAAAACCTAATGAGAACCATATGCAGGGCTGGTTTCATTTGTCTAAGTCCTGCATTTCTTACAGACATACAACAAATATCCATCCTTCCATCTATTCATTATCCTTACCGCTTTTACTCTGAAAAATTGTGGGAATGCTAGAGCCTAGCCCAATTCTCAGCGAGAGGCTACAACAACTGTTACCTGCAAAAACAAATGAGCACTAAGTGTAATTCCTTTAATAATATCCTGCTCAACATTCAATTTGTACACAATTCATGTGTGCACATGTCAAAAAGTCATATAAGTACATTATTTCAAAGGATATATAATGAGGTTTTTGAAGGCCAGATAAACTGATTCTCACCTGTCACAGCACCACTGACTCACAGCTGCAAATGGAGAATTGGATGCCAGTGCACAACAACTTTAACTGGGGTATGGCATTACAGCAACCAGTTAAGAAAATGGGATCCATGGATCATGTGCTGAGGTTTTTGGGAAACCCCCAGTACAATCCTTTATGTTGTCATGGATTTTCACACCAGGTTCACAAACACAAATTTGAGGGAATTTACTTCAGAAAGCTGATATCAATTGATCTTGAAACCCCATTTCCAGTTGGAAAAAGTTGGAACTTTTTCTAAAAGGTATGAAATTCAACAAAAGAAAGTGAAAAAGACTGAGCCATTAGAGGATGCTCCTTTCATATCCTATCACCTGTTACCAATTAATCTGCAAGTGTTGTAATCATCCCAAACTGTGTTCCTTCAATATTTTATTCTTGAACTTTCTTATTTTTGCCTCTGCCCATTTTTATGTGTTGCAGACTGATTTTTTAAAATACACTACTAAAAAAATAAAGGGAACCCATAATCATTCCATTGTAAGTTCAAGTCCATCACACTTCTGGGATATCAATCTGTCCAGTTAGGAAGCAACACTGATTGTGAATCAATTTCATCCACTGTTGTGCAAATGGAACAGACAACAAGTGGAAATTAGAGGCAATTAGCAAGACAACTCTGTTGTATTACTGTAAAGGAATGGTTCTGCAGGTGGTGGCCACAGATCATTTCCCTGTGCTCATCCTTTATGGCTGATTTTTGGTCACTTTTGCATTTTGCCAGTGCCCTCACCACTAGAGGTAAAATTAGGTGGTGTCTACAACCCACAGAGGTTGCTCAGTTAGTGCAGCTCAACCAGGATGGCACATCAATGCGCACTGTGGCAAGAAGCTATGTGTGTCTCCCAGCACAGTGTCAAGAGCATCGAGGAGTTACCAGAAGATAGGCCTGTACACCAGGAGACGTGGGGGGGGCCGTAGGAGGACAACAACCACCCAGCAGCAGGACCACTATCTGCTCCTTTATGCAAGGAGGAACAGGAGGAGCACTGCCAGAGCCCTTCAAAATGACCTCCAGCAGGCCACTAATGTGCATGTTTCTGCTCAAACTGTCAGAAATAGACTCCATGAGAGTGGTATGAGGACCCGACGTCCACAAGTGGAGCCTGTGCTTACAGCCCAACACCGTGCAGGCCGATTGGCATTTGCCAGAGAACACCAGGATTGGCACATTTGCTAGTGGCCCCTGTGCTGCTCACGGGTGAGAGCAGGTTCACACTGAGCACATGTGACAGAAGTGGCAGAGTCTGGAGATGCCGTGGAGAACGATCTGCTGCCTACAACATCCTCCAGCATGGCCAGTTTTGCTAGGGAAGCATTTCCTTGGAGGGCTCTATGTGCCTTTATGTGCTTGCCAGAGGTGCCCAGACTGCCATTAGGTACCAGGAAAAGTACCCATTGTAAGACCATAGGCTGGTGCAGTGGGCTCTGGGTTCCTTCTGATGCATAACAATGCTAGGCCTCATGTGGCTGGAGTGTGTCAGCAGTTCCTGCATGATGAAGGCATTGATGCTATGGACTGGACTGTTCCCCAGACCTGAATCCAATCGAGCACCTCTGGGACATCATGTCTCATGTCATCCACCGACACCATGTCACACCACAGACTGTCCAGGAGTTGACTGATGCCCTGATTCGGGTCTGGGAGGAGATCCCTCAGAGGAACATCTGTCATCTCATCAGGAGCATTCCCAGTTGTTGTAGGGAGTACATACAGGCACTTGGAAGCCACACACACTGCTTAGCCTCATTTTGTCGTGAATTGTCGTGAAAAATTTCCACAGAGGTTAGATCAGCCTGTGATCTGACTTTTCCACTTTTATTTTGAGTATGATTCTGAATCTAGACCTGCATGGGATAATGATTTTGATTTGCATTGATAATTCTTACGTTATTTTATTCTCAACACATTCCACTATGCGATGAATAAAGATTTTTAACTAAAAGATTTCATTCATCGAGATCTAGTGTTGTATAAATGTTCCCTTTATTTTTTGGTGCGGTGTACTTAGAGCACTTCAATATATAGTGCACTAAGTGAGTTCATTTTTATTGCATTTTAGAAAAAAATCCAGCTTTTCTGGAAATGGAGTATGTAGCTCTGCAACCTAGTTTTTTCCAGCTGAAGTCCTCCCACTCAGACCTTCCCAGTCAGTTCAGGTTTGACCCTCCAGTTATTATGACATTAGCGCTATTATCTATTATCTAACCTTCCTTCAGGCCTATAAAATGTATTTCTCAAAGGAGAAAGCAGAGTTGCTCGAAACATTAAGATGGTTGTCATAGTGTACATCCAGTATGTGTTACATTATAACACATTTGAATAGATATCTTTGTGTCCCCTCAACTAGAAATATTGTAATATATGCATTAATGCGTTAATTTATTCAAAGGACAGAGGTTGCTCATGCTGTAGCACTATATGTAGTCAGACACTGGAAATGTACTGAATAGTGAATTCAATAATTCAACAATTCAACAGATGGATCATATGGACCTTAATCTTATTCTATCTGAGAGCAAACTTTGATGTCTCCTATTTACATTTATATTTTTACTTAGATATTTATGGGGTCCTCATAAAGACAAGTGGGTCATTCAGGATGAAATGTTTTCTAAATCGGCATATAATAATGTTGCATGATTTCCTCCTGAAATTATGCTTCCTGATAATGGCTAGAAAGCCGTACTGTGCCACATCAAAGTGGGATATTGTGTTTGGTTGTTTCTCCAAATAAAGTGCACTAGGAGAGGGTTTAAAAAACAAAGAGGTACTGAGTGTTCTTTTTTCCCTTTTACTCATCATTGTTGGAACACAGGGAATTAAACTAAACCAATCTTATTGCATTTAGATACATACCCCCAGCTTATATTGTTCTGTCAACTTCTGATTTAATCTCCTCCACTCATGACATTACTTTATGAGAATACAATCTGGAAAACTATTATATAGGTCTAAAATCTGATTAAATGTGGCACCAACCCTAATGCTGTTGGTTACCAGCTTAGTTTAGGCAGGTGATATGATGCAGCTCCTAGCAATAAAGAGAAGCCCCAGGACCTGAAAACATGTCCTGGAGGTAGGGGTAGCAGTATGAATATAGAGATATTAGTTCTTTTAGGACCTCAAACTGTGCTGCCTGCGGATTACTGTATATTCTATGAATCTTTTTGAATTACCTGATGTTCTGCAATAATTTGTCATAAAATGTGATTTGATCTTAATCTAAATCACATTAATTAACTAATGTAATAACTCAAACAGCTACAGTATTGTGTGTTTGCTACACACAATCACAGCACTGGTGAAAAAAGGAAGGAAGTCTGGTCAACTGGTCAAAACAGTTTGAGCAACAATAACGTGTCATGGTCCATGCCTTAGGTTTCATTATATTTCAGTTTCTGTCCTAGTTTTTCTTTCCTTGTTCATTTACACTCTGAGATCCACTTGACCACACCCCCTCACACTCTAGCTCTCTGATCCCTTCTGTCTTAGATGGTATTTTCTGTTCTCACAGTCTGCTTGGTCCAATGTGATCAGCCTACTCATGAACACCTGGTTGCTCTTAACTTTATAAACAAACATCAGTATGGTCATACTGCATGGAAACAACTAACCAATATCTAGAAGTGCACTAATCAACTGAGGAGGAGGATAAAGTATATTTTAAAAGAATATTTTCACCACCTACAAAGGATAGTGTTATAATAAACTGTATATAATGAACAGTATATATAAAAGTATATTTCTAATTCAAGTATACTTTTATAAACTGAGAAATGGGCCAATCCAGTCCAAATAAGTATTAAAATGGTGTACTTGTAAGTATACTAGAAGTGTATAGACATAAGTATACTTACTATACTTGAGTATACTTGTAAACTTTTTTGTAAGCTAAGTTCACAACTCTCTAGTACCTGACCCTATATCCTGTTACTGACCCTGAACCTGTCTTGTCTCTGTAAGTTTTGTCATAGCTAATCTTTCTGACCTCTCTCTGGAAACTGGCTCTGTCTTTGGATTGTGGATTTGGACTTGTTGTTTCTAGAAACCTGTGTATGATCCTGACTCCCTCCAATCTGCCTCTGAACCTGCTGTGTCTTAACCTGATCTAATTCCCTCATCTGTCTCTGCCCACCTAACCCAGATTCAAGGACTGTTTTATAGGAGTGAATACTATATATAGATATTGGACTCTGATACATCTGCCCCTGTAAGTGAGTGTATGCGTGATGTTTGGGAGGAATACTTTGTGTGAAACCCGGAGCAGCCAAGGGTGCTGCCATCTTGTGTGTCCCTTACCTCTCTAGTTTACTCGCTGTTCCCCACCTGTACATTACCAATCCTACTGTACACTGGACAATCTGAATGCTTATCATCTACCACATTAATTCTGCCCCTTACTGGTTCCCAAAATAATTACTCACCTGTCCACCTTTTCGCCTGCCGTACCAGTGAATGAAGTAGAGAAGTGTAGAAAAAATATACTTGGCTAGAGAGAAATGTGGGCATGGGAGGTACTATTTGTAATACTTATAATGTGGTATGACTTCACATTTTACAGGGTGTAAAACAAGCTTGTCTCAACGTGATGTATCTAGATCTAACTAAGTGCTGAAGTGCCTACCAGCAACCACTGAAAGTAAGAGTTAAATTAACTTGAAATAAACAAATTGGAAACTGCACCATCACAAAATGTTGCTTATGATGGTGCAGTCAGGCTACAACTGAATAGGCAATAAGCAGGACAGCTCATGTAGAAAGTCTGTCAGTAGATAACTGCTGCAAATCTAAAACCAGATCTTGTGCTGTAGTCAGAAGCACAGCAGGTTGTGTAATTTATGGAGCTGACACTGTGTGAGAACACTGTAAACATGGCTTTTGAGATTAAAACTGTATAAAAAGTATTAAATTAAAAGTATATAGGCTGAATCTGAAAACCTACAGTAATAATTTAAGGGCTAATTGAACCTCATTTAATCTGAATGCTGGGTTAGGAAGATTTGGTCCAGATTTGTTCCAGATTAGGATTTTATGTTTCAAAGTGTTTAAAGTGACAAAAGGGCTGAAAAGTACATTTATAGTAAGATTTAGAACTTCTACTTTCTATTAATAATCTGACTAGAAAAATTAAAGGGTACTTCAACTTTGAGTATTTGGATAAATATTTTTACTTCTCTTTGAGTTCTGACTTTTTGTATTTTAAACTTTTAAAATATGGCACTTACTATTTAGGAATAGCAGTCATTATAAGCAGAGAACCTCCATTTTCAGGGGATCAAAAGTATTTGAACAATATATTGACAAGAAATAAAGTAACCAATTGTGGTCCATTGCCTCATTACTTCAAGACAAATGAAGCTGATAAAAGGCCTGGAGTTGATATGAGGTATTGGCAGCTGCTGACTTGAGCTACAGATGAAGTCCAAGGAGCTCTCAATGCAAATGAAGGAGGCCATCATTGGGCTAAAATAAGAACATAAACCTCAGGTTTGGCCGAAGTAACAGTTTGGGTATGCTTCAATGTCAGACAGTGACTGCAGATGATTTTCAAGTATTAAAAATTATGGTCATATTTACAGTTATGTCACTTTGCTCAAATACTACTGATGATGGTAAATGCCATGTTTTTGTCCAAGTCTACACTTTGATAACATCTTGATTGTTTTATTTAAAATTAACTATGTTATTGCCCTAATACTTCTGGACATAACTGTATGGGAGAGATGAGTCTGGCCTTGAGCTCTCCTCACATGCCTCTCTTCATTGATGAGAACTCAGTGTGCATTGACAAACTGTGGTTTACTGGCTGACCATTTTGGCTCATCTCATGATATCTTAACCACACTTGCCATCTGTCTGGTTTGAACATAGCTCTCTAAATGGAGTGACTCGCTAAAGGCTGTCTGTCATCACTTCTCAGCAGTGTCTTCAGGGAGTGAAGCAAACTGGGTCTTTGCTAATGATCTGTATGAGTCGCTGGGTTTTTTTTCCCTATAGTCTTTTATGTCGATTTTCATGTTGTTGTGTTTTAAATTTTCCGCTTACATAAATTGCATTTGATAATTGAATATTGTGTCTCTCCTTTTGAATTTTATAGTAATGTTGAAAAAAAGTGCATACATAGATCATTACCACAAATGGTAGGAGCACAAAATCCACTAATGGTCTAATGATTTCCGTAATATGATGAAATATCACTTTTTTTATTCTTATGACCTGGACACTGAAGCCTTCAACAATACTTACCATTCTTTTTAAGCCAGTTTCCAGCCAGCAGTTCTCATGAAAAGCACTGGTGAACATGGTATAGTACTGAACAACTAAGAAGCCACAGACAGATAGAAGGAGTCAAACATTTTCTCTCAGAGTTGGTGGAGACCAAAACGGATATAAAATGAGACTGATTAAACTTACTAACTTTTTAGTGAGTAATGTATTTATTAAGTTACTTAAATTGAAGTTGACAGTGGCAGTCTTGAGCATATTTGACAAAGAATACATGGAGCTCATCCGTGCCATGTTTGCCAAGAATTAAACAAATTAATTCTATTTGCATTTTTGGGGTTGACAGAGACATGGGCCAACATAACCATCATCATCTCCCAGCCTCAATGGTTTAATCAGAGTTATAACACTGACATTACATATTTTAATGTATACTTGTATGTAAGTATGCTTAAAACAGCACTTGATTGAATCAGGTAGATGCGTTCAAATAGAAGTTTCTTGCAGGGATTCTGTATCTGAATCTAAATATGAGGCTTTTTCCACAGTACCAATCAGTCATTAAAGAGCGTGTAATTTCCATGCATACTTCCTAAAAATGCCTTTACTATTTAAGTGAGTAAAGGGACGTGGCTGTGAACATGTCAAGATCAGTGGTCTATGTTGATGAAAGAGTGATTTTACATTGATGTACCTGTCTATGAACCATGTTAACATACTTAAAAAATGTAAACACAAATGTAACATATAACAGTATTACAGCATTGCATTATAAAAATAATATAATTGACAATTAGTGCTTCTGACTTTTTATTTGACGTCATACAAACTTGTGAAAGTAGGTATAATTAAGTATAGACTTAGTCTAGCCTTTGATCAGTTTGGTTGCTGCTTGTGGCAGGTGTTGAAGCACAAATTAGATGCTATCTTCAAATCAAGCAGCAGCAGACAGAGAAAGCACTGGGGTGGAGAAGGAGAGCAGCTGTGCACACACTGGAATGACAGCAAGGGGCTGTTAAGTGGTATTTCAGCTTGCCTACCTGATACAAGCAAGATTGCTGCCTGACAGAAAGTCTGAGCAGATAAGTGTATTCAGCAGGTGATAATAATTGTGAGCCAGAGATGTGTTGTGCATAGGCACAGTAAAAAAAGAAAGATTTTCTTCATGGTAAAACTTCAACTTTAATCAACTTTACTGTGATCATATTAATACCAGATGATAAAATTACTTTTGTAATCACTGTAAATTGATTGCTGTCATAAATACATACAAAGAAAATGGAAGTACCACAGCAGAATAATGTATTAAAGTCATTCCCCTTTCTGAGCAAGTTAAAGAGAAAAGCTATAAAATCAAGACTAATTATTTTACAGTCCTGGTAAAATGTATTGCCTATTTGAGAAAAATAAATCACTGACATTTGAATTTATTTTTAGTTACTCCCTATCTGAAACACCCAAAGGGCCCAACAATGTGGTACCTTTTTATTCATGACCATTTCATAAAAATTCCCAATTTTCTGTCATTGCCTTTTTTCATTGGATAAAATATTAACAGTGAAGCCTTGGAAAAATGATGACATCTTATCAATTAATGATGGGTTTAAAAGTGTAGGGGAAATAAAAAGCCCCTGTCCCCTGTCATCTTGTGGAAAAATGACTGATGTTTTGAAATATTTATTCACCAGCAATTGGATCATGTACTTTTAAAGGTACAGTGTGTAAAATATGAGATTTATCTATTGGTGAGAAAGCTAAATTTTGATACTTCCAGATTTTTACAATGGCCCCAACTGACCAAAACATTGGTGGGTACAGGCAAGTCATACACAAAATTATAATCAAATATGATAATAAAAAATACAGTCCACATGTGTCACCATTAGTTATGTAAGTTATTTACTTGGATTCTATTTTCATTTTTAATACTTATTAAATCTGTGAAGACCTATTTTTAATCACTGCAGCAGCTAAAATGGAGCTGTGCCAGCTAATTTGATGGGTGTTATGTTTATTGTTCTGTGTTGACATGTGACTGTTATCAGTGTTTCATGTGATACGGTATGAGTTAATAAATTAAACATTTTTATTCTGTGCAAAACCTCTAATCCTTTCCCATTATAGGTTTAATTAAAATTGTATGGTCCACCAGCTGATGATGAGTGTAGTGGCTAACTGTCAATCTCACGTTCACCACATGCAGTCACTACAATACTCTTCCTTCATTTTTTTAATAATTTAACTCTCTGCATGTGTGTGTGTGTGTGTGTGTGTGTGTGTGTGTGTGTGTGTGTGTGTGTGTGTGTGTGTGTTATACTGATGCTTTTTTGCCATGGCAATTTGTGATTATTTGTGATTGTTTATTCATATAGCACCAAATCACAGCTTTGAACTCTCTGCTTTCTACATTGGATGTGAATTGCTTGGTTTGTAGACCTGCACCTGTTTGCATCATGTTTCTGATTGCTTTTTAAGAAAAGGATTTGGACGGTTGTTAAGACTTGGAATATATGTATTGTTTGCTTCAGCTGCCCTAATAATGAACTGAGTGTGTGCTTGTACAGCATTCTCTGTTCTCTGTTTTGCTGTCTCTGTCTCAGTCCTTCTTTCAGAGACCCCACAGCAAAACCTAACACTACACACTGCTATCTTGTCCAGCACCCTCCACCCCCTGCACCACTCATCCAGTTCACCTCTAAAGAGTTGACCACTTACCTCGAGAAGAATCCTAGTCGAGCCAATCAAGGTCCACTAGCAACTAACTAGCTTACCTAGAGGTTCCTCATGCTCTAGTCTCCACCCCTGCTGCTAATCAAAAGTTTTTAAACTGAGCTCTTTGTGTCTAGAGCCTGCCTTGGGTCTTATTTCCTTTGAGCCTTACACTTTCAAACTATTACACCAAAAATACTATTTATATATATACTATACTGTTTAGATGTAATGAACACACTGGTTTATACAGAAGAAACCTCCAGCAAAACCAGGCTCAATGTTGGCGGCCATCTGCCTCAACAAATTGGAGTGAGTAGAGAGAGAGAGAGAGAGAGAGAGAGAGAGAGAGAGAAAGAAAAGAAACACAGGCAACAAAAGAACAACCAGCAGAGACAACATTGACCAGGTTGGTTGGGCCACCAACTGCATACTGGAAACATACAGTTGCAAGGCTGGCGATACCTGCAGAAAGGTAAAGAGAGGAAGCAGCACAACCAAGGAAGCATCTAGTTTTTTATTTATTTTTATTTTTTTGGAGAGGCATGCTCAAAAAAGGAGGGCATATTTGGTTGGTTAAGCGTGTTACAAAATTCAATCCATCATTATATTACAGTATAATGTAGTATAAAAACATTGTTAAGTGTAACAAATGCTAAACATACAACTTTGCGTATTGTGTGTTTATATATAATTTGCATAAGTAATGACCAACTCTCTGTGTTGGTTTTGGATGCAAAATTTTCATGTTTTACAGTTATACAGTCACCCAGAAAACAAGACAAGAATGTCAATGAAGAATAATGAGAATCACAGGAAGGAAAATCAATGCTACTGTATATCACTTGAGCCTGACATGTACAGAATTGCTTTCACCATGACACACTTTGTTAGCACCTGGGGATGAAATTGATTTCACTTGGGGATGAAATGAGATTGATTTTCATGGTCTGAATTTTGCTTCTGAAGGTAGTGCGGTGACAACAGTAACCTGGGAAATTTTTCTAAGGTGAAAATGTACATGAAGCTTGACAACTTAAAGGAGAGGAGCGTTGCACTACTTTTTACTTGTGACAGTTAGAGTAGCTCTTTTAATCGGATGTATACAATGTGTATCCCTTTCTCACACACACTGAAGCTCTTCTTGCAGTAAAAACTTATCATCTAATAGCTGTGCTTACTTAATGAAGCTTGCTTTGAATTTGTGCTGTTCTATGAACATGTCAGTCTTTTTTATTTTCCCTCGAAGTTACCTCACTTCAGCTGCTTTGTGAATGATGCTCCCCTTGACACATGAGCAACTCTCTGTCATCAGCAAGATACAGCTTTATTTTGCTGGCAGTGAAGAATTTTTCGTGCTGAGCTTAGCAAGGCTTAGGGATAGCAGGTAGGGGAGATGCACATGTGCCAGGAGGATCTACCTAGCATCATACCTACACAAGGTAACCATAAAGCCACTGGGTGTCCATTTGATAGTGGCCATTGTGAAAGAAGAAGTATTATTGTAGTTAACTGAAAAGACCTACAGTGGAAAGAGATTGCAGAGTGCTTTCACAGCACTTACAGGAACAATGCAATTTGCGCTCTGTCATTCTGTTTACAGGGTGAATCTGAGGCAAAGGAGAGCAAAGGGATCCCAAATCACATGTGAACTGCAGTCTTTCAGGCATGTGGCTTAGGATATTAGAGTTCAATTGCTGACTTAGCTCTGTAGAGTCCTGCTGAGAGTGCAATTACACTCACAAGTCTTTAGTTACAGCTATCAATGCATTGTTAAAAAACAGACGAATAGTTATTGAGACAAACAACAAATTGACTCCGATATTTCACTTCGACTTAAGCTGCACCATGCTGCTCACAGTCCCCATTTTGCTGACATCGACTGATCAATTTTACTGATTATAAAATTGATCACTGATCTTGTTCTAACCATGTCACACAGAACTCTTTTTATCCTTGATTTCTTCATCCTGTCCAATTAGTTGTTGAGGTTTAGGTTAGGTGTTGGATAATTACTCCAACCAAGTAGGTTGTATGTTGTGCACAGTGGGAGTTCAGCTGATAAGCGATTAAGTATTTGATTTTGTCTGGACCGCCTCAGGGGTGCACACAAGGCAAGCAGGGATGAAAGATGAGCTGGCCACATGTGTGCATGGGATGACAGAAAAGATGGGTGTCAGTTTTTGACCCGTATGTACTATATGATATTAAGCACAGATGGTAGAGCTGTTTGGGCATTTTAGCATTTACCAAGTACAGTACAGCCTCACAAAGATGCTAACATGCCTCTAGACTTGCTTTTGTCAGCATTTAGCATTTTCCGGGGTCTCGAACTTGCAGTGCTATAGCGCCAAAGCCAGAATGCCAGGAACAATAATATCCTGTGAGCACTGGTCACACTGCAATTCAGAACTGCAGTTCACATGAAGCTATCTGGTGTAGAAAGCAGATGTTGGTTAAAAAAAAAAATTGCTCCATGGGAGATGTTTTGATTGAAATAATTTCAGTGCCAACTTAACTTTTAACATTGTATCCAGGTGACTTACCTGTATGATCCAAGTTAGCAACCTTACCATGTATTAACCCTGCAGCTGCTTTTGATCAAAATATTTCTGTTGTAGCAAGCCAATGTGATGTTTCAGCATGTTCAGCAGAGAAGACAGATAAGCACAGAATGCTGCCCATAGCTCTCTCATTCATTCTACCCTCTTCTTGTCACTGTGTTCACATAGATGATGGACGGCACCTGTCGCTGTTTTGACCAGATAAGAGAATGGCTACTCATAATGATTTATGAGAAGGTTAAAAGTTCCCTATAGATAGATATATGTGAATTATTATGTGAGAAGAGAAGAAGATGGCTCTAACGTTTGACCATCATCATGAAACAAACCACATAAAGACAATATTGATCTTGCTTATATTTATTAGCCATCAGTGTTAATATTTGCGTGTGTAGCATATGGTATTGCCATTCATTTGCACATTATGTCTCCACTGCCTCCCCCTCAAGCTTTCCGAGCCACAACAACTTCATAAGGTTATGGTTAAGGTTAACTTTTTCTGTCACCTCCATAAGTGACCAAAAAATCAATTACTGCTTCATCAAAAATAAATGTGGATTATTAGTTGTACCAAACAGATTTTGCCATATCAAATAACAAAAAACATATTTGTGACTATTACCATATGATTACATATGTGAAGTATGGTGACTTTCAGTGAGAGATCTTCTAGCAAAGGGGCATCTACAGCATCAGTATGTACTGTAGCTAGGTGTCTATTATTACATTTTCTGTGAAATGTTACAGTGGAAGTGAAAGTACAAGACATCCATGTGAAACAGCCATGTCATTAATGTATTGTTTTACTTACCTTAATAAAGACACAATATACAGAGGAATATCGCTCAGCTGTGCTCTCTCCACAATCTAGTCTTAAACAACAAAGTGCATAAAGTACAATGAAAAACTCCTTCTCATCAAAAACTCATACTGTTGTTTACAGGTTTCCAGTTATTTCAGTATTACAGGTTCAGTATTACTCTTTAAACTATTCCATTTGTTGTAGTTTGAAAGACATAGTCCCTGATTCCAGCTGTTGTGAATAAAACAAGAGAATTGGTGTAGGAGGTGGTTTGGTTGAATAAAAGTAGGAAAAAGTGTGGAAGCCCATCTTTGGGTTTATGCTGGGGGCTGAAATAATTTTGAATTGTATGAAAATGTCAAATTCGTAACAATTTTAATGTGACAATAGCTGCATCTCCAACTGCATATATACTATACCAGCACCATGACAGTTGTAGAACTACCCATATGAATTCTAATCTATCTACCCGTCGTCAAATTACAGCAGGAACATCTTTTTGATTTAGCTGGATAACGTCTCATTAAATCATTTACCATAACTCCTGCTCCTATGTCTTTGCCATCTTTTTCTTTGCTTATATCTGACTTTGCCCTTTGCCCTTTATCTCAGCTGTCATTCATGGCATGTGGTTTGACAATGCTTGTTAATATTTACTGTCTCTTCTGCAGTGTATGGTGTCGCTGGTGTCACTATTGCTTCAAAGAAGAGAAGAAGAGGAAGACCACTTGAGAGCAGCAGAGATGCTATTCAAAGAGATCTCTGAATCTCAACTGCACACATCTGCCAACCAGCCTAGAAACAAACAAACAAAAAAGCTTGTTATTACTTACATAGAATCTAGAGAAATCCTGGTATGTTTCTAATAAAACAACAAAAAAACTATTTTACATCAAACATATCCCTTTAGCAGATTTACATTTTGCTCTGACCAAGAGCCCTTTGCAATGACAGCCCATTTCTGCCTGGATAAAAAGACTAAATGTGATCCACCCATCCATTGCCTTAACCACTTAAGGTTGCGAGGGTGCTTGAGCCAATCCCAGCTGTCACTGGGCGAGAGGAAGGGTACACACTGGACAGGTCAGCAGTCTATCACTGTGCTTACATATACAGACAGACAACCATTCACATCTACGGGCAGTATAGATTCAGTATGCAGAGATGGGAAGAACATGCAAACTCCACGCAAGGCCATCTGGTGGATTCAAACACAGGTCTTTCTAGCTGTGAGGTGACAGTGCTAACCATAGAAGCACTGAAAATTAAATATGATGCATGAGAAAAAAATGATTCATGGTAAATAAAGTGTTTAATATCCAAGTTTATATGGTGGTACATCTATTCTGTGGTGAATACACTGAACTGCTTTCACACAGTATCTCGTATGCTTCAAAATTGTGATTAGACTGTGATTAACCCAAGTAGATACAAAATGCAGTTTTTAAATGATGATTTCTTTTATTAAGACTGTATGTGAAAAGTAATTGCCCCATTTGTTAAATCATAAATGGACTGTGATTAATCACATTTTTGGAAATCTGAGTTCAATTTCACATGCCACACCCAGGCCTGATTACTGCCAGACCTGTTGAATCAAGAAATTATTTGAATAGAAAGCGATAAAGTAAAGCACGCTAAAACAAAAAGGTGAAAAACAGAGTAATGGATACGTATCAGTCTGGAAAGGGTGTCAAAGCCATTATTAAAGTTTTGGGACTCCAGCAAACCATGGTGAGAGCCATTATCCACAATGGGAAAAACTGGTGACACTGGTGACCCTTCCCAGGAGTGGCCGGCCAAACAAAATCACTCTAAGAGCACAACAATGACTCATCCAGGACCATCTACATCCAACATCTAAAGAACTGAGATTGAGCAAAAATGTCATCTATGGGAGAGTTCCAAGGAGAAAGCCACTGCCGACCAAAAAGAATACAAAGGCTCGATTTAAATTTGTCAAAAAGTATCTTTATTATCCCCAAGACAAATATTCTGTGGACTGATCAGACAAAAGTTAAACTTTTGGAAGTTGTGTGTCCTGTTACATCTGGTGTAAAACTAACACAGCACTTCATAAAAAGAATGTCATATAAACAGTCAAATACAGTGGTGGTAATGTGATGGTCTGGGCCTGCTTTGTAGCTTCAGGACCATAATTGATGGAAAAGTGAATTCTGAGCTCTATCAGAAGGGGAATCCTGAAGGGGCATGTCTAGCCATCAGTTTGTGACCTCAAGCTCAATCACACTTCGGTTATGCAGCAGGACAATGCTGCGAAACACACCAGTCCAAGTCCATCTCTGAATGGCTCAAAAAAAATTTTTTTGGAGCAGCCTATTTAAAGTCTGGACCTTTGGTGCTCAAAAGGCCTCCTATGTGACTGAATGAAAACACTTCTGCAAGGAATAGTGGGCCAAAATCACTCCACAGATGTGGCACAACCAGTTATTAGGTTTATGTGACAATTACTTCACTAAAATCAATCAGTGCTCCAGTTCTATCCTGGATGTACTACTGGACTCTCTGTTGGAGGTGTCAGAGAGAAGGATCCTGCTCAGAAACTTGGGCATTATGGACGATGACATTCAGTCACTACATACATCCCTTCTCAAATAATCACAGGTTTACCTCCAGTAAAAGATTTATTTATTTATTTATTATTACTGTCTTTGATTTATTGTTATTGTTACACTCTATTGTGTGAATTAATTACATTACCTTTGACCCTTGCCCTTTCTAGTTTGGAGGAACTTGTCTTCTATGAACAGCCCACTGTTGTCTGAATATTAAATGCCGCTCCAACAAGCCCTTTTCACATATGTACTATATTCTAAGAGGTAACAAGGTCACATATTGATTGTTGCAATCTGAATGTGCATTGGCTGTAAACCAGTGGGGTTGAGAGAAGAGATCTGTGATCTGTGATCATTGAGTTCTCTGTCACACAGAGTGAAGGATATTTCCTAACAAAGTCACCATAACAAGACATGCAAAGTGGACTGAAAAAATTATCGAAGCTCCCCAGTAGCTGCTGTATTAGAGAGTTGATGTGTGGCACTGCACTGGCTGCAGAACAGGCATGTAGTCAAACATCCATCATCACAAGTGGGCTGCAAATATTGATTGTTTCACTGCGAGGGCAGAGTGGGGCCTTGTAAATAGGCTACCTATTTTAAAGTGATCTTCAAAGAGAATGAAGACAAAATACTTTTATCTGGCACTAGAGACACTTGATGCTTTCTCATTTAGATTTTTTCTGTAATTTAAAGCTGAAGTAGTTACAATTAGACTGGAGAATTTTTTCTGTTTTTCCTTACCATACCTGTAAATAAACCCTAAACTATCAAACATACCTTAAACAATGTTCCTGGAAATATGTTTTGTGTCAAAAAATAGGTTGTGTTCCATATCTGCAAATTAAGGGTACAGAATAAGTAATACATGTAGAGGATTTTGGATGGTTTGAAGTCAACTTGACTGAGTAAAAGAAAGTATCATACATTATCCTCTGTTGTCAGTAAAATAAGATACTTTTTTAATGTCTTTTAACTTACAACACACTGATACAGACTGCAAAATTTTATCAAAACACATGTCAACTATAGAAAAACATATTTGAATGCAGACATTTTTGATGATGAACTTGAAAATACCTGGAAGTCCATCAGATCATTTCCAGGATGGAAACATCACGGTTTGATTAACTTTTTGCACAAAAACAACTGGGTTATGGTTAGCCACAAAAAAACATAGGGTTAGGTTAAGTTAAAAGATAAAATTTGTACTTCATGTTACAACACACAATATGTCACACAATTAACATTCCCATGTATCTTATAATGACTAATACTAAGTGCTACCTCTCATGTCGGCATTGAGACACAAAGTCAGAAGTGTCATTGTGTGAAACTGTGGGATGAGATTGTGTTGAAAATATTGATGACAACCCAAGATCATCCTGAGCCCACCATTCAGGAACTGTATCATCATCAGAATCATTTTAGCACCAGTCTTAAAGAGAGAAGCAACACTCCAGAAAGAACTTTTCATACTACCAGAACTCACTTTAAACACTGTTGATAAAACCTGTATACATGTATAATGAGGTCATTTATTAATTTCCCAGGGGAATTAATTTATACAGTTAGTACAGTACATGACTTCAGCATTTTCATATTGTCCATTTGGCAATTCAGCAAAGGGGAGAAGGTCAAAAATGCAAAACAAAGTATGAGAGGGTCTTTTGTCTTAGAGAAATGTATAGCTTGCAGGTGCAGCCCAACCATATTGTAGGTAGAAATTAATTGTGTGCAGCAGAAGGCTTCTCTATGTTTATTTGTGTAGTTCATCTGTGTTCTCCTCTTTACTTTAAGTTTTGTGTCCACATAAAGACAAAATGCTTGACAATAGTTTGTGTCAGGTGTGTTTGTGTGCAGTTGCTAGTCATATCCTGCTTTGAGTCCCGCAAAACAGGCAAAGCTCTTCACCTGACCCACAATTGTGGAATGAACTACCAAAGTCTGCACATTCAGTTACCTCACTCACAATATTCAAAAAGCTATTGAAAACAGTACTGTTTCACAACTTCCTATGCTCCCAACATAAAAAACTAAATCCCTCCTCTGCACTATATGTGAAACTTTTCTACTTATAGCATTTTACTTTAAAATGTATGCACCTAAACTTCATTTTTGTTTGCTTTGTATTTCACTTGTAAGTTTGGATAAAAGCGTGTGACAAATGACTAAATGTAAATTTCAATAATATTTTTGGAGGAATGACAAAGAGGACAGCACAGTTGCGTTACTGCTTTTCAAAAAATATACTTTAATACAGACATCTTTAAAAACAAGCGTGCATCTATGGTCTGTAAACTCATGTAAATCCAACTCAAGATAAAAGTAGTCATGATACAAAAAAACACATGCCTTTGTAAATGCAACACAACAAACAGGTGGAGCGATTTGATATTCAGGGAAGATATGGGAGCTTTAACCCATCTATACATTTTGGAAGTGTTCCCTCTTCTTATCAGCATGCAGCACAGTCTGTAAACCATACACCAAAATGCTAACCCTGGTGGGTTTATTTGATTTATATCCTGCCTGATGTTCAAGGTGAAGTTACTGCTTCGAAAAGCCTCCACACACCTACTGTATGCACACCTGTAAGTGTGTGTGTCAGTAGTGGGAAGGCTTCAACACTTCTTGGCACACTGGTAGAAAGTAGGAGTCGCTCACCAGTTCTGATGAAATAGTCACATCCAGGACTGAATGGACATGAGCTTAGGCTGGCATCGCTGAGATTTTTGAGCATGATATGGCAAAAACCTGTTGCTAATCTTGATCGATGTATAGACTCTTTTGCAAAACAGTTTGAAAGAAGATGTAAATTGACGTGGGAAACATCCATGTTGCTAAGTGCGGTTTTAATCTGTGCATAGAAAACCAGGGAAACAATAGAAAGTGGAAGAAAATGTGGAATAAGTGGAACAAGACTTCAAATACATGAAACACACTAATACATGGACTGCCACATTTCCATCATGCTTTCCAACTTTTTTTTATGTGTCATTTGAGGTTTGGCTTTCTCTCTTTTAAATTAGGTCATCTGGTTGCAACATCTTCTCTAGTTGTTTAATGGTACTTGACTGAAATATTTGCACTGCCAGCTGTTAATGTGGACAAGCCAAGTCCTTATAATAAACATCAAAACCAGAACCAAAGAAGAGGGAAAAGCCTGACATAAAATATGTTCATGCTGTAATTTAGCAATTAAGTAGATGAGACTTGTTTCTCTTTTTAACTGAATATTCTGACAGACATGGAAGAGATAAATTAAGCATTTACACATGAATAAATTAAGCAATCAATGCTGAATCATTAATATAATTGCCATAAAAAATAAGCCATACATAAGAAAATTGGAAATCTTTGTTGAAATTACTTTGAGGATTACATTTTATCTTATGATCCTGGATGTGGTTGTGACTGATAAGGAGTTAATAAAAAGCATTAATGCTGCATTAATCAATATTTTTTTAACTTTTTTTAAGCATAAACATTACCAAAGCAAGTTGGCATACATACACAACCACCACTGCAACACCATTTTTGCTCAGTTGGCTTACTGGAGTGTTTTTGCAGGAATCAGCCACCTAAGCAAATATAGGATTGAAGAAAGCAGTGAACTGTGCAATGGGTGTGAAGTTAACAAACCAAAACCATGGTGTGGGGTAAAAATATCAGAGTAGCTAAGGTAACTCATTCTGTGATTTTAGGAAACCTTTCACAACAAAGGCATTTTATCGATTGCTGACACAAAAATATTGATTGATGCAGGTCTATGTTACATAACTATAGTTAAAAAAAGCGACAAGGTTCGTGAAAAAAAAGTTTGTGAAACTATGAGACACATACTTGTGTTAGCTCATGCTAATTATATCAAGGCATTAATATTAATTTGGCACAGATGCACTGATGCTTAAAGAGGTTTGCTACCAGACAGGCCAAACATGACTGGAACACGGTACATTTCAAACAGACACCACACTGTTACATCTTTAACATTGCGAATCACAGTGCAGCACAGAGAATACAACATTGCTTTGACAAATATCCAGTAACGATGAACAAACATGCACAAGTCAGGTAAAAGACATTCTAACACTCACTGCTACATCTACTGTAGCTAACACTGACATGTTCAAACTGTGTGACAGTATTTAGCTTTTATATTGCTGTTAACCTGTGCTTATGATGGCATTTCTTTTGTACATGGCTGCTGAGCTAAGCCACATTTGTGCTACTGGTGCACTGCATCACCTCAACGGTGCCTATAGAGAGCTTATTGCAATACAGTGCTGCTTGTAGTTATGTGCATTTTTGTGTTTGTTGATCCCTTGCTGGCACTTCATAAATATCTTGTCCTACATCTGCAGCAGAGGCAAAAAGAGACTGACATCTCAAAGTCCCATTGCCCATCTTCACTAAAGATGAAAGCTTCAACCCAAACTAGTTCACATGGGATCAACTAAAGTAAAAGTATCCAAGTTCATAAGCTCTGTCCTCTTGACAAGCGGAGATGAATGTAGATGCACTGCCAAAGCAACGTACTGAAACAGCATAGAAAAACAATGGTTTCTCTGCAGGCACCATCTCATGGCTTCAAAGGAGAAGGCGAGGAGATAAAAGGCTGGATGCATTGTGTTTTTTGAAAAATACTGGTTAGACCTCAACTAACTGGTATCGACGTTTGTGTTTTTAGCAGCCTCTTTTATCATGGAGATGTGAAGGCAGATACTATCAAGTCAAATTAAGTGCTTCTAATATGACACACTAACAGGTGTGGCAGTTAGGGTCAAGAGAACATCCAAGATATTCTCCAATATCAGGAAACATTAGTGCTCAGCAAGAAAATATTTACAGGGTATCTACAGGCTAAGGGTCTGAGCATGTCTGGCTGTGCAGTTCTTTTCCCTTCTGTTGTGCTTTTTTAATCAACTATTAAAACAAACTACTGAAAAGTGCTGGAACACAACTTTATTTTATGTCCTTTCTGTCCTTTCTGTCCTGTCCTTGATTAGTTCTTCAAGTGAAATACAAAAACACCTCAACTATTAAAACCTCAAAAGTTGGTCCTATGTTCTTCACGCTAAACTCTTCATCTCCACATGAAATTAACAAAATATCTAAAGTTGTGAATGTCTGAACAGTTTGTGAAACACACTGCATCTAAATAACAAAAGGTTATTATTAACATTAGGGATAGAGGACAACAAGGGAACACATATGGAGGGAGGTTTACTGTTACATGGGACACACTTTGTTCTCTGGGATGGGCAGCTGAGCAAATGAGCCACAGTCAGTTGGAGAATTGTCAGACCTGGGAGACGCACTGTCACCCATAGGGATGCGGGCTGCAATGGCTGACATTTCTCCTGTATGACTCTCAGCAGTAATTCCGGGTCGCTCTGAGGTCTGGTTCATGTTGCTGTCTGGAATGCTCCCCACACCAGTGAAGAGCTGAATTAGGCACTTCCTGAACTGGAACAAATAAAAATCAATCAAAAGCAGTTAATTTGAAAGTCGCTTAACATTATTTGTAATTACAATAATTTTGGCATTATGTTAAAATAACACAGGTCTGTTTTTAGATACTTGAAAAAATATATGTGATGTCATGCATTGTGCATTATACAGTACATGAAGCTACAGTAGAGCTTCTAGGTAATAAGCTAGCATTTTTAGCCTTTATGCTAATCAAGCCTAATTGATTGTTTCATTTGACATTATAATTTCTTAGTAAACAAAATAATTTTTACTACTAATAATCAGCTGTAATTATATAACACAACATGTGATTGTGTCTGCATTGCCCTCACAGAAACACAAACACAAAAACAGCACTGACAGTGGTGACCTGTTCTTGGAATCACAGCCATTTTCAGCCCCATAGTTGTCACATTTCCACATTACTTTAAATCTAGAAAACACTTAATTGACCGTTTTCAGTGTTCCCACTCTTCGAAGCCCTGGGGAAGCATGACTCCTCACCATTAATGGCTTGTCTAATTTAACACACAGGCCTCGCAACTGCTCCCCTCGAACCAGTAATGCTTTTCAAAGTGTGGCAATAGTATCTTCTAATGTCATGAAAAAGCAAAATGCTGCTAAGTCAGTGTTTTTACCAACGGTTATGTCCATCTTAAACCCCTCACATCTAGCAGTATAACTCTTCTCTCCAACTTTGAAAAACATGTTTTTTAAAATATGCCAGCACCAAAAATAAAATTATAAAATGTTATTCTAATAGCAAAGTGAATAGCCCAAAACATTAACCCTGAACATCCACAGCAGATACTTCCTACTGCTTTTTTAAAGCAGTTCACACATGAGTTCTAGAGAGCCTGCAGTAACCCCCCCTCCTCTCACTCCACTTGATTCCTATTCACTTATCAGTACTACTGCATACTGCCCCAGTTCCTTTTGTTTCCATGCCAGAGATTTTCGACCTGATTATCTCCATTTCTCTTTTCCCCCTCTTGTTTGTCAGGTGAACTGAACTAATTCATGATACCATTTTTGTTAGTTACAGTTATTATTTTTATATTTAGATGAAAATGGATCATTGCAATGTGACTAATAAAATGTTATATGGATACCATTTTCTTGTGTAAATATAATATGCTCTATGGGAGTTTTTTCATGTCCTAATCAGTTCATGAGTTTGTAAGCTTGTTTGATTTTTCTCCTTGGTTTGCTTTCTTTTCATCCAGAGAAAAATCCACAAATGTTTTCACAAATGCATTCCGGACTTTCTCCAGGCTATCAGGTCTGGACTTCACACTGAGATGCATTTTAGCACATGCAGCACCCTCTTGGACATAGTCCATTACAAATGAGTTCTTACATCAGAGAAAATAGTCTATGATACTAGATAGATATGACATAAAAGGTTCACTGCAGAAATCAACTGTGTTTCGTTTACAGCGCATCGGAGCGGAGCCGATCACCTGATTGACTCACTGTTAATACCTCAGAGAATAACCTGCTGTGTTTACACCTGGGCTCACACCAACATCACATAAACATTGTACTAGGGGGTTTGCAGGATAAAGTCAGTGTAATGTCACTGCGGGCTGACTCATATTTGTGTTGTCTCATGTAGCTCACCCAGGATAAGTCTCAAAGTTAAAAATTTTAGCTGACTTTACTACAAATCTGTCAAACCTTATATGTGTGTTATTTGCATAAACATTTGCATTATAATCACACTTCCTAATGTTAAATTAGCTCTAGCTTGACTGATTTCCCTTATGTTACATCACAGGCAATTTGTCTGTCGTACAGCTCCCTCATAAAAAGACAATTTAATTTTACTGCATTGTATATATAGATATATAAGTCTAGTTTCTACATATTTTTCTATATACTAATTTACAGTACATTGATTGTTAACCTGAAATATGAGCTTACAATATAAAGTTGATAAAGCAAATATATGAGGAAACAATTGCCTATTGACACATCCAGACATAGAGCAAAATTATCACCCATTCCAAATTGCGTCTGTCCACCTCAATAAATATCAAGGTTGTTCTGTGGTTTCTATTTTGAGCTAGTTCTAAATATGTGTTGTTTGACACTGCACATGTAGGAAGGCACATTCATAATGTTTCACTTGCTTGTTCACAAGTGCCAAATTCAGCTGGAATTACTGCCTCACAGTTTGCCACTGCCAGCCAATCAAGCTCCAGTTTACAAGCATGCTGTCTCTGCAAACTCCACAGAAATCTGACTCTTTAGATGATAATTTGGACCATATACAGTAGTTTCTTATTACACAGCAGCAAGTTCTATGTTTTATTTTTATTATTTCACAGACTTTCTGAAGGATAAAATGTGTGCTTGAGTAAAACTATGTTCACCCACCTGTCATAATTAGCACAGCAGGGTGGAAGAGCGCAGTCTGTGGAAACTTAACAGCTGAGTTGGGTGATAACTCAGCTGCAACTTTAAGCTATTTTGCTAACTAAATTACTTTAATACAGTCATTTCCTTTTTAAATTCAGATTTTTTTGTTTCTTGGGTGAAAAATTCAAAAATACAAACAACATGTAACTTTTTTTTTCACCATAATACTTACATACCCACTATCAAGCACTGCTGTGGAGGGGTGATGATTTGGGCTTATTTTACAGCCACACGACATGGGCACCTTGCAGCCTTTAAGATGACGATGACCTTCTCTCTGTACCAGTGTATTTCAGAGGCAAATATGGGGCCAACTGTCCCACAGCTAAAGCTCAGTTGAAATTGGGTCATGCAAGAGGACAATTAGCCAAAGCACACCATTAAATCTGCACCAAAAAGGCTGATTACTAAAAGAATCAAGATTTTGGAAATGTCTAGTCAAAGTCCAGAACTCAATGCAATAGAAACGCTCTGGCAGGATCTTAAGAGAACTGTACATAAGCGATTGTCCAAAAATATCAATGAAGTGAAGCAAAGTTGTAAAGAAGCATGGGCCAAAATTTCCCCACAATGACAAGAGAGACTGATGAAGTGATACAGTACAGGATACGATTACTTCTAGTTATTGGTGCTAAAGGTGGATATACAAGCTAATAAAGCATGGGGGGAACTTAGTATTGTTTTTCTTAATATTGTTGCTTTGTTTTTTGTTTTTTTTTTGTTTCATTTTAGGTAAATAATGGCAGGTTAAAAAAAAATGTTGTTGTTTGTCCAAGGTATTTGTATTTGTCTAATACTGAGACCTGCAACAGTCCAATGGTTTTTATTATATTATACAAAAATAAAAACATAGAATTACAAGAGGTGGAGATGATACATGGAAACAATGTACATATTAGAAACTTGGCCCCACTGTTTATATCATGTGGATCATTTTAAAGTCTCCTGACTTTTATGTTTCAAAACCTTTGAAAAAACCTTGTCCTGCTCTTCTGGTTATTCATACATCCATAAAGCATCTATTAGTTTGCTCTCTGACTGTAAATTAGTGAACTGAATCCCATTAGAGCACATATCCTCTAACTGTAAGTGTTTATATTGTACCTTTTCATCTCATACTCCTACAGCCAGCTCAACAATGGTCTTTTATGAAGCTGGAGCTTACTGTAAATGAAATGGCCTGTGTTCTCATAATTAAGTAAATTTTCTGACCTTAGCGACATCTTATCTGATTATTTACATCTGACAAAATGCAAATATAAAAAAATGCACATAGGTACACCAGAGAAAGGCATTTTCCTGGTACACAAATGTAACATACATAATTAGACAGGACTATGTTCCATTCGTGACATCAAAGCTCTACATCAATTTATTAATTTCCTAAATATATGCTGCCAAATAATTTAGACCGTATTTTTATTTAAGCCTCGTGTGAAATGGATTTTAAATACCAATAGAAGTGATAAATTGATATTTTAGAATTCACCTTTGACCACAGAGATCCCAGGAGGCTGTCTCTGAAAGACTGTGCTTCACCTCACCTTGTTACACATATTGCTCAGAGAGAAAAGGAAGAAGTGGGGAGTGCAATGTTCAAGCACTAGAGGTCAGCTGACTTCCAGTACTAGTAGTTTGGCTGGAGCAGCGTGAGCTCTGCTCAGACCAGAATCTACCTGCTAGATACCCTTATTTACATCCTGTTGATGTCTTAGTGGAGACATTGGTTGACCCACTTAAACAGTGAGTACAGAAGTGGGGCAGTCTTAGGGACATGCAGACTGCATGCACTTCCCTGGCAAAGGGATGATTTAGGTATTGTGCCAAGCACATATACGGTGGCTTCAGATTGCCGTTGCTTTTTAGGTCCCTATCTACCTTGCACCCATCAACAGATGGCAGTTCAGACTCTTCCCATTCATTCTGATGGAACTTGACAGTATCTGTCAGAAATAATGGGATAAATTTCCCAAAAACCGGTGTGAGAAGCTTGTAGAGACTTACCGAAGAAAAAGTGAATCTACAATAGCTCCCAAAGGTCTTCTATAAAGTTCTTAATTCAGTAGCAAACATTTCTATACACATGCCTTTACACAGTGAAGTGTGTTAAAAGTGACAGCTGCTGATAGTTCATGAAATTTTAACAGCTAAATCAAATGGGTCTCAAGGCATGAATTTGTTCACAAGTTGATAAAAAATTACAGCGGCCAGTGCATCCACCAAAACAGCATCCCTGATATCTCACTTCATGTCTCCAGTCTGCTTGAGGCTAGAAAACTCTTTTGTCACTGTGCATGAACACTTGATATTCAAAGGCAGCTATTATGAAAGGGAAAATAATCAAATTGTATTGCCATGTAAAGCAAATACCTGCATGTTTCCGCATTCTTTACCTGAACTGCAGCTACATTTTAGTTCTACAGTTCATATTGCTACACTTTTACATGAAGCACACAACTGTCACAGTGCTATAAAAAGGTATGCAGTATTGCATGCAAGTACTGTGTGTTACATGGTCTGGACTGAGCCTCTAAGCAAGTAGTTTGGGTTTACCACTGCCTGACCTGCCATAAAAATGATAACAGATCAGTTTAAGTGTCGGTTTCCAGCTCAAACTGTATAAAACAGTTGCACTGTTGTATACACACAAATCAAAACAGTTATATATATCAAAACTGTATAGAATTCAGAGACATGCACACACTGTTTGACCAAAATCATACGTCATGTGAACAAGGCATGAACATAATGACACTATTCTAATGGCTGCTGCCATATAGTCGATATTTGTACCAACACTAAGACAGCAATTTCCCCAAAGACTGTCTGTCACTTTCACTGAGGAAAATAGCATGCCATAGGTGGATAAGGTACTTTTGACAAAGCCACACATGGACAATACTATTCTCTGGATTTCACATTTCATTTACTCATACATAATGTATTACTGAGAGACAGCCAACATCCAACAACAGAAAGTAATTCAGTATTCTGAAGCAGCTTTCATCTGCTGCATATAGGAGCAGTGATGTGTCTCAACTGTGGCAGAAGAAGGAACTGCGCTATCTACCCTGGTACTGGTCATTGTACTGCACTAAGCACGTACAATGGAACCAATCAAATAGTATGAATAAGGTTCACTGAAATGACGATGTGAATCCCTTGGCTCTAAAATAAAAAATTACCTGTTTGTTCATGAAGACATAGATGATTGGGTTGTAGACAGCGGCTGTCTTGGAAAAGAAGGCTGGGATGGAAGCCAGCCTGGGATCAAGTTCAATGCTTGGATGAACTGTGACCAGTATGGAGAAGACAGCATATGGTGTCCAGCCCACCATGAATGCAACAATCATTACAACCACCATGCGGGTCACCTGCCGCTCTGGCTTCTTGGCATTGGCCAGACGACCATGAGACACCTGGTGGAAAGAAAACTATTGTCATTTAACAGTTAATTGATTAGTATTGATGTGAATACCAATTTCAGTTAAAATTCTTTAATATACAATATATCAAATGTCAAAAAAATATGTTCAGTCTGAGACCTGAATACCTCTGGAGTCTCTACTGGTCTGTACTACTGACTTCATAGTTTCTTTGAAAAAAATGAAAAAAATATCATAAAAGAATGCTTTCCATGTGTACTGTGGAATAACTGACCTTCCTGAGTTTCCGGAGGAGCTTTCCATAGCAGTAGAATATGACTCCAAGAGGAAGAATAAAACAGGTGGTGAAGAAAGTGATGATGTAGCTATGATTCATTGTGCTGGTTGTGTACCTGTTCAGAGGTGGACAGAAATGGTTGACATTCACATTTCAGGGAGTTCTTTATATATACTTTCCAAATATATGGTACATATTGTTTGATTAAAAAAAACATAAATGGAACTTTGGATATTGTTGTGGATGTTTCCATAGATTCAGTTTGTTGAAAACAACTTGAGTGTCGCTTTAAGAACAAAATGGTTAACAATCCCATATTTTATTTGTTTATTTGATTTGATTTTTTTTAGATGTCTGTGAAATGTCATTTTGGCATTCAGAGGCTTTTATCTGGCTGAAGAGATAGACGACAGGTTTGCACCTCATTTACGTTTAAATTAAAAGGGAAATTTCACAGCTGAGACAAATCTCTGTGACACATTTAGGGGCCCTAAGGCCTCTAATTTAGTCTAATTATGTTATTTCCATGAGAATACCTACCACTGTCAAACGAAACAAGCTCCAGATTCATTTGTAAGGAACTACCTGCCAGACACAGTGGTGTATGTGTGTGTACATAGACGTATTTGTGTGCAATCATATTAATCCTTGCTGAGGCAGGGAGGTGTGGCTGAGCATTTGTGATGGTGCAATTCACCCCTCATTCCTCAGGTGAAACAAATTGTAGCTCATTGCGAACAATGATTTTCTCAAGTTATTTGAACTGCTGTTTTAAACTAATCATTCAGACGAGTCAGCTAGATAAAAGACACACTGGAGCTGCATGAGATTTGTTTAGCATAGCGGCACAAAATAACTCTGATCAGACAGGGGCACTGCCAGGAATGATAGCACTTGAGACGCTTCAGATTGTAAATGTTCTCTCTTTATCCATGCAGGAAATGAGGCAGGAAATGAGTATGCTCATTTTTCTTCTAAATGTATCATGACAGGCAGTCATGCACCCTCTGGTTGTGCCCTCTGTAGTTTTATTAAAACAGAAGATACTCCTGTGTCAATCTCAGGCTTGGATTGTTTCCAAGCCCCCTGCCACATACAGAAAACCTTATGCCAGCTTAAAATCATTTCATCATTTAAATATTTAAAAGTTAAAGAAGCGCTGAGTTACACGTACAGCAGGGGATTTACTGTGTACCGTATAACTTGTGTTAACTCGTGCTAACATAATTGCAAATAGGTTTTCTAATGATGAATCAGACTTTGAAATTGATAAATACAATGTGCCATTGGAACACAGGACTATAGTTATATATATTTGCTGATGATGGGCCTTCATACGCCTGTTCCATTAAAAGAAGCAGCTGTCTCCAGCTACAACATCAACAACCTCGACCCTGTAATTCTGATCAATTTGATGACATTTTAAAGTGACTCGAAACTTCTGAACAGTAGCTTTATATGTAATGATAATGCCAAAAGCACACTACACAAATGAACTGAACATTAGCTGCTTGAGCTAATGCAGTAGAATAAGCAACTGCCTCTGAGTGACACTGAGTCTCTTTCTGTTACGTTGGCTAATGCTATTTAATAAGTTTGTGTCTACATGCCAACTAAAGATCGGCTAAGAAGAACCAACTAAGCATCTGGGAAAGAGGGTTGTGTGTAAAGTTACATGCACAGATTTCAGCAACTCTGGGGATTTGTCCTTTATAATAAATGTCTAACACAACGCCGAGCACTGGAAGGGATTTGAGAAAAACTCAGCAGCTAACTGGCGGAAAGTTGCATCCCAAGCCCTCACCAAGGACAGAGCCACCAACTAACAATACACTAATACCAACGTCTCCTGTGTCCTTTTCATCAAAACCTTGCATATCTGCCTTTCAACATTCAGAAGATGCCCAGTGCTGAATGTCCGCATGTATCCAGTTATAAAAACATGCACATAAATGAGGCTTTTAAAATGCATCACACTGTGCATGTGGCAACATTCTGGCCTTCACATTCCCGTGCTGCTGGTGCTCCTGCTGTTAACCAAATGTTTCCTGAGAAGGTTCACGCTGCGTACAGGCAGAGGTGGAACAGGTCGTGTATACTGTGGGTATCTCCATAAGGTGATCTCTTAATTGTATTGTCTGAACCATTTGTTCCCCACTCACTTTATCTGAGCAATGGTTCCCTTTCAGAGCTTGAGGCAAGCACTCAGCCCCCTATCTGCACACCTTTGATCAAAGCAGCTAAATAGCATTACCCAAATGGCACCCTGAGGGCCAAGGTTATACAGCGCACCTGTTTCTCTACTTTGTCCGTCAGGCACATTCACGCAGTGTAAGTTAACATGGCTGAAGCAGCGATATAGATCTGAGACAGAAGAGTGAAAGGTGAATATCTATGATCATTAAACTTGTTGTGTGCGAGGTGTGCAATAAAAATGTACTAAAAAACGCAGGCATATCTTAGGTTAAACCACAAGTGTCAGTATAAAGTTTAATGGCATTACGATTAGCATTAAAGTCTGTTTTTAATATAATGTTGCTGAATGAACATTTTTGTTTTAATGGGTCAAATTACTGTATGCTACGTGAAGAGGTTGCTTGTAGTGACAAACCCACGAAAACCTGTCACCTGAGTCTACAGTTCCCCTCATCTCTATGGAAAGTTTTAGCTTTCATCCATAAGTGTGATTTCTCTCTGTTGACCTTGTCTGGAGGTGTAAACCTTTACATAGTTTTTTGTGGGGGAAAATACAATACTCATTTCTCACCAGTCAGGTTCACAGGTGGTTCCGATCTTGCTTACAGTGTATCTGTTCCAGCCCAGCACTGGAGGGAAGGTCCAGATGAAGGAGAAGGTCCACACGAACAGCAGACCCAGGACTGCATGCTTGGCTTGCAGTCTGATGTTCCCCAGAGGTCGGCAGATTACGAAGAACCGCTCGAAGGACAGAACAGCCAGAGACCACAGTGCTACGATCCCTGAGGCAAACAGCAGGAGGTCAATGTGTAGCAGCACTACAGTAGTAAAAACACTTACTACACAGCTCTGTGTTTTGGCACACTAATAAATCTTTTCTGCAGTGTCATAATGCTTAAGAACCTAATATGTGACTTTGCACCTGGTTTAAATTTATCTCCTTTTTCACCAGCATGTGAAATCTTATTTTATCTAAACTTCTGGAACTCATCCAATTGGGATTGGGACGTCTTCCTAATGTGTGACAAATGTTCCAATTCTGTGCTATGCAGAGGTGAGAGTGGTAAGGCAGCTGCTAGAAATAGTTTAATGATCTGAGGTATGTGCATTAGGCTGCTTCCTAATAAGCTTAAAAAAGCAGAGTTTAATTATGGTGATAACCGGATAATTACCTATCCCTTCACAGCCCAGTGCCTCTTCTATGCTCACTTGTCAGGACAAGAGAAGTGGAAACCAGGGTGATAAAATACCTTACACGCATTTTTACAAGTGCCTCAGCTGAGCTTACTTTAGTGATGTTTTCGTAGTTTAAAAAAGTGGACTACAACTCTCTATCGACGGGAGTGCTTTTCTAGAAAAACATCATATTTTAGGTCTTTATCTATAAAGCACAGGTAGACAGAAAATATACTGTCACTCTGAGCAGAATATTAAGTGAAGCATCCATCCTGCTTATGGGGAAGAGCTAGCTCAGCTAAATCAATTTCTAATTGTGTTCCCCTTAACACACACTAATACAAATACAAATGTAAAACAGCTGTCAATCCCAAAACTGTCGACAAGACTAAAACTAGAGTGCCTTCCACCACAAGCCCCTTGAAGAAAAGCCTGACTTCAGTGGGTTATTGATTATGCATCAGCATGGTTTTCTTAGTGATACCTTATTATGTAAGATGGTTTCTTTCAGCACAACAACCAGCTTCTCATCCCACAAACAAAATGTGTTTTTTGTGTCTCTGTGCTGGAGCCGATCTTTGCTCTATTTACTTCTCACTTACTACTTAATCATATAACCATTAGGGTGGCAATTCCATGCACCACAGCACCCAATAAACCAGGACCCATCAGATCAGCAGTGAATCCATTCTGGCAAGGATCCATATGACATAACTTGTAATAAGGCCAAAATCTGTCTCATAGCATTGCCAAGTGAGAGTCGTCTAATATTATATTAATAGACTAATACGGAAGTCATCATATTCTCCTGAGCATTCATTATAAATTAATGTTGTTATTGACCATACATTTGACAGCTTGACTGTGTAATACAGACACTGTGTGGTTTCTTGTATCATTCCTCCTCAGGTTCTCCAGTGTGCCAAAGTGGGACTGAACAAACCTTGTGCTTAATTAATTAACTGATCAATGTTCCCTTTACTCTTGATATTATGTCTATTACAAAAACACCTAATTACATCTAATGTTTATTACAAAAACACAGCTGCATTGTGTGGTGTGAGTTTTTAAATGTGATGTATACAGCAGGTTTGCGAACAGAAACAGCTGAACACTGTGAAATCACTGCTACATTGTTAATATGAAGTTTTGATGTCTTCTAAACATTGATCAGAACTTCAGCTTCATCCTTAGTTAACTTTCTCATTTTGGCACAGGAATTGATTTGTCATTTATTTCATCTCGCTACCAGATGTATTAATTTGCACACAGGTGTTAAAGTCATTGTTGATTAAAGTCTGGAAATGTGCCATATGGAGCTGCTATTCAACTGCATTTTAGCAAAGCGTCTGTAAAAAGCTCCAACACTGACATCTACAGTAACGGAAGCCGCGGTTGTGCAGCCATCTGATTATGGCTACAAGAAAAAAAAAGAAAGAAAGAAAGAAAGAAAGAAAGAAAGAAAGAAAGAAAGAACAGCCAAAGCGAGTAAACCTACCGAAAAAAGTAACAGCAAACCCCTCCAAGACGCAAGCCCACTTTCCAAGAAAGAAATAACCCCTTGCGTTTGTCAGGAAACTTATTACTCCACCGGTAAGAGAGACAAGAAAGTCAGCGATGGCCAAATTAACTATAATATAGTTCAGGGGCTGCCTGAGTTGTTTGTACTTGAAAGTAACAAACATAACCAGGAAATTTTCGCTCAGAGACAGTGAAGTGACCACAAACATGAGCACGGCCAGGATAGTGAAGTTCCATGGCGCGATGTTGTGGATGGGTCCACTAAACGGATCGCGAGTTATGGAGAGTTCAGCTGCCACAGTGTAGGGCACGGCGTTCACTGACAGATTTAAAGTATCCATAGTCCATGTCCACTGTGTAGGCAATTTGACTGATGACCTTAACCGAGGAAAGACCCTGTTCCTTCTCTTTTTCTCATACTTCCAACTTGACCTGAAGTCGCTTCCAGGCAGTGGCGCTCGCTGATCTGAAATTAAACGCACTGCCTTCGCTGCGGAGCATCCTGTGCGCACGGAGGAGAGAAGTCCGGCAGAGACGTGGAGTTGAGCTGATGGAAAGCGTGATTTGCGGAGCACAAGACGAGAAGCGGTGCCTTTAAAAGCGCTCGCCGCAAGTGCATGAATGACCGATCAGTGGCTTTTTGGTTGCTCTTTTATAGGCGGCTCCAGCATCATTGCTGCCCTCCAGGAGGAGGACAGAACGCTACGCGTCCTCTTCAGATGCGCGCCTACTTGCGCGGTGCACACTCAGGCTGAACCCTGTGTTGTGTCGAAGTCTGTTCCTCACCTTCATCTGAAACTAACCTTATGCCCCAACACCTGAAACTCTTTAGAGACGCTTCGCCTGACCCCCAAACTGAATCTCACTTGTCGACTACGCCTGTCCTAAGTCCTAACCCCAACCACGGAGGGGACGCTGCTGGAAACACTATTGAAACAAGAGAGAATACTGACTTGAAGGAAATATCGATGGACTCAGGAGTGTTGTCCTGTGTTATGCCAAAAAGCCACTGTCTGGCCATAACAGCGTTTCTACGACAGCTTAAACAGAGGAGATCAGTCCCACTCAACTTTCAGCCGTGAACCAATAATCACTCCTGGGCTACACAAAGTGAGGCTTTGGTTTTTATCCGGGTTTCTGACTTAGTGCGTTTTCCCTGTCATGAATTTATGAGACGTAATTAGGATCCTTAGTGAACCGTTTGGTCACTGTGGTTGTCTTCATCCAGACAGGACTGATCAAATCAAGCAGCAACGTTAACACCAGCAGCAGGATTTAGTGATTTATTGTTTAATTGACTGATTGATTAATTGATTGATTGATGTGCTTGTTCACAGTGTATCTATGACATACAAGTCTGGTATAATTACAGTAAACACTCCCTGCTGCGGCCAAATAAGACATAAAGAGGTCAAACCACACAGCAGACTGGGCTTTGAATTGTGTGAGGCTGATCCCCAACCACAGACATAGCAACATAACCACCTGCTCATTTAACCATCTAATGTGTATAAAAGGACACACTTTACAGTGCAGTGTTCTCCAGTTTCAGTCATGCCTTCCAAAAAAAGAAAAGCTTAAAAAAATAAAATAAAATGTCACAAAGGCCTATAACTCATGTTAGATGTCCTTCAGCAGGGTTCTCATTTGAAATGAAACCTCAAGCTTGGGCCTATGTTGTCATAACTTTCACTAGGTGGCTGCTACACCTTGATGTGCAACAAATCACTCCGTCTTACTGACACACACTAACAAAAGGTCTGTATGTAACCCAGAAACATAAAAATAACTGGAACAGCTGACAAACAGCACGTTTTGTCCCATTTTTACCTAATTTCAAATGTGAAAAATATTACATACTGCAGCTTTACTGTGCCAATAGCTCAGTGAATCAAAGTCTCTTCATCAGCGTTTTGTAAGTGCACTATACACACATGAATAGCAAGAAGTGTGAGTCTGATCATACCAGATGATCAAATGCCCTTCTTGTTTGCTTGCTTTATTTGGCGTACTGAGCACATGAACAGATTCACTTTGCTTCTCACAGCTTGTCACCACAGCCACAAAAGTCTTAGAAAAGTAAGTGTGATGATAGAAAATTCTAACAAAGAAAGGAAAAGTTGCATAACTATCTGGCAAATGTCCAACTTTGACACACAAAATAGTCGGTTACATAATTACATTTAGGCAAATGCACTTCAAGATTAGAAGTTCAGACAGCTGTATTTTGTCAGGGAAGGATTAAGGGAAATAGCTTGAGTGCATTTTAATGCAAAGTGTCAGTCCACCCCTGTTAAATCACACCTCTCACTCTTCTCTTTCAGTGTCTGCTGTCGTTTTCTAGTCCTTAATCTATATAATCATTGTAGGAAGCAAAACAAGTGACAGTTTTTGTGTACAAAGCAGTAAAGTCGTCATTTCCATTATCTTTTGAAAACATAACACGTTAAGGTCAGTTCAGCTCCTTTATGAAATGTCTGAAACAAGAGTGTGTATATTTGAATAATTTTGTGGAAGGAGCAGAACCACAACACTGGCTCTTTCTAGCTACAGCTAAAGGTTGGAGAAAACCAGCTGAATCTTTAGTTCTGCAGTTCACCAGAATGGTGCATGGTCCAGTTACCTTGAAGCTTGAGCTGCTACTGACATTAAGCTGGTTTCACCCAGAAGTATTTCAGTAATCACACTATCAAAAGGATCAGGATGTTCAAAGGGATTAAGAGTTACATTTGTTCCACATTTATTTCAACTCCTGCAATCATGCCATTTCATTTTCTATGTTCTACTTTCATGTTAACTTAGAGGCAGAACTTGAAGGTCAAATCCAAGTTTGCAACGAACATTTTAGTAGAGGTGAATCACCTTCCCTTCGTCTTCATCTCTGCACAGTCTTTGATCTAGTTCCCTTGTGAAAGCCAACTTGTCACACCTCAGTGACCATCACGTAAATGAGGATTTATTGCCTGCACTGTCTGTCCAGACCTCAGTATGATACTTTTTGTTTTGGCAGGTGTTATATAATGCTACTGCCAAATTCAGCTTTCATTTGTTGCTCAGAAGAGTCAAAAGAGTAGATCTAATTAGTTGTTTTTTTTTTTTTGCCAAAAGCACCTACAAGTTTACCTATAGAAAAACAATCCTTAAAAGAATCAACATGCAACTCAACATCACTGTGTGTAACACATGCGGTTTGTTTTTAACATTATTCTGTTGTCAGACAAAACAATCCGACCCCATCCCACCTCTATAACATGTTTACCAGGCATCCACCAGGCCAGTGACCTGTTTAATTGGCTAGTCTAGCTCTTTACTAAAGGCTTTGGATGGGAATGCAAGCCCATGGGGGAAATCTTGAGAAGCACTGTCAGCTGAAGGACAGTCCTCAAACAGACTGAAATAAAAGTTATTGGCCTTTTCTTCAGCACTCTATTACAAGGAGAATCAATGAATGGAAGAAACTCCAGAGAATTACAGTCTTTTCACATAACAATTAAAAACTGTATACTCTAAGTATAAAATGTGCACTGTTATTTTAAAGAAGAAAAGTGAGATTTAACAAAGCTGTGAACATGACTTAATTAATGTCACTTTTAATTATATTTTTTTTATTTTCCACCCAAACTAAATATGAGTTAATTTAATTGTGCTGTAACAGCATGCAACAAAAACTTGTGGTAGCTGAACTTAACTTGCTAAAGTTTATCCAACTTAACAGCTGGATCAAGTTGATCTAACTACAAAGTAGTTAGTCTCCACTGACGGAGACTTTGTTCAAAATTTTAAATTGTTAATTACGAACACAATCAAGTTAATTGTAATCTGTGTCAATTAGGCTTTTAGCTAGGTTTTTATGTGGTGTGAACTTCCACAAAACCATACTTACATTTCACAACATTAGGAAATTATTAGCTTACAGGTGACTTTAAAAGAGTGCCCTGGTCATGATAGCATATTGCACTGTTTAGTATTTTCCCAGTGTATGGAAGATGGCAGTGGAACAAAACAATCAGAGCGGCTGTCCCTCAACCCAAGGGTCAGTGGTTTGTGACCGGGATACACGTGTCACATGTCGAAGTTGGCTAGCTATAGTTGATAAAATCAACAATTTTATCCCATGAAATCAGTAACTGGTGACCCTAAGGAAATATATTTCTATATAGAAATATATAACTGAATAATATCCTATTAAACCCTTTTGAAACAGAAATGTATGTGAAAACCCATGTGTCCACAAAATGTATCTCCTTTTATGCTCCCCTGGTGAAGTTTCTTTTGTCTTGTCAATGCATAAAACACAAAGGTTTAATGTACTGGCTGTCTTACAAGATTCCTCTATTTCCCTGGTGGACAGGAGAAAAACGAACCTGGTGGCCCTTGTTTATTTCACTTCCCATGCTCCAGATCACCTGCAGTGTGCAGAAACACCCTCCAGCTCTGAAGCTTTCGTGCTGCTGTGTGTGAATGAAATTGCGATAACATCCTGTGACTAGGTGAGCTTGGACATGTGTGCTACATTCTGGTCTTCTACTTGATGGTGTTAGGAGACATGATGGCGCTCACAATCACATCCTGGGATTTGAACTGAAATATCACACAATATACATACAAACACATAATTGTGTATTCAAGGAGCATATATGGTATATTTAGAGTTCTCTCACAGACCTGTCTGGTTATCAGAAGTCGAATAAAAAATAGGGATTTTGTGTACTGTGATTTCAAAGCATAGGGATATATGCAGTGACTGCTAAACAAACAAACATTTCAGCCTCTCTCTGAACAAATTTCCAATACCATTCACATCAGACATTTCAGATCACATATGCACTTTGAAGAGCTGCTGTACCTTGTTAGTCTTTTAAACGGTGTGTGTCACTGTGGCAAAGAGTGTGTCTCAAACGTTGATGGCCTCTAAAAAGCTTTCAGCTTTATAGCAACACATTTAGTCACAAGCACCAATGTGAGTGATCAGACCAGTATTTACTACTGTATCAGTCTCACTGTACCGACACATTAACTAAAACTATAAACTATTTTGTTGTCGGTGAACATCTACATGTGTTCTAGTTTCTCTAGCTCATATCAATAGGCTAAATAATAACTCAGGAACTTATATTAAGGCTAAAATATACGTGTGGTTGTCCCTGTTTTGGTATCTGTACTTATACATTTAATGGGGGGTTAATATTTAGAAAGCCTAGTGTGTGAAAGTGTTTCTGCCTTGACATGTCGTGGCCCCGTGTTCATGTCTTTGTTATTAAGAAGAGTAGAAATGATGTCTTCAGATGTGAGGACATTGGCCTCACATTTAACACATGAATACAAAAAATGTCAAGGAGATCCATGTAGAAATGCGTTCATAAAGGAGAGTCAATGTGGCGCTACATGAGGACAAGGCTTCTACTGTTTGTTCTGTTCTTGTGTTGTGTACATAATGAGAAAAGCAAGTTGAAAGATGTCAGCTATATTCTGATTTTACCATATCTCCACTGGCTATTTAGAGCTACTCATCTGCCCTATTGTTGTCCAAAAACTATGAAAACACATTAGTGAGCCACACAGTTGCATTAGATGAGATGTTTCACTGGCATACCTGAACACCAAATGTGTATTCATTCACATCTGAAAGAGTGCATGCACCATTTACTCCTGTTTGGATTTGCTTTATTTAGTTGCTAACATACAATTTTGGTCATAGTGTAATCATAGTATATGTA
>OMLM01011999.1:47255-67837 GCA_900302695.1 Helostoma temminkii
AAATATATGCCATATTGCCTGTTTTAAAAACATCTACTTTTTAAGTGGAGTGAAATCTAAAGCAAGCAGGTGTCAGTGATTCTAACAAGGGACAAATCATCACTTCTTTGTGTAAAAAGCACTGGGCATTATAGAAAATGTGTTTGGGAAACAGCAGAAATATGCACCAAAACCTATACACTTGTTAAATGGAAATCTATGTAAATTGTAATTAATTTGACAATAAGTTTTATCCTTGATATCCTACGATCTTTATAAGGTTCACCTCTGAATATAAATTAGAAAGGTACAAATATGTGAGGCCTCCTCTTTCCCTACCAAGGAACATTAATTCCATGTGACAAATACTGTACGATGTTCCTCTATCTATGGCACACAGCTGTTATAGGGAAGTCATGCTAATTCATTCCCTGTGAAATTACCATCAGGAAGATCAATATTACCCACCAGCCACCGTAGTCTCAAAGCGATGACCTCTGCCATTCTCCTCGCAGCCCAACGCCTTTCCAAGAATTCAGATCTTAACTGGGATTTGACTAATGAAAGGTCTCATGTTAATCTTGAGGTTCTGCTGAATGGTTTGCACTGTGATCTGAAGGGCTCATCAGGGAATTGCATTACCCCCAAGACATGAGAACAAACACTGATTACAAATACAGTAAATAACTAAAGCAAACACTCCTGGGTTAACTGTTTACTTAGAAACAAATGAAAGTGGAATAATGCACAGTCCAGACACGGTAGTGCATCTAACCCTGTTACATATTGTGTACTGATCTGTGTACATTGTGTACCTAACAGCCTTAATGCAACAATAAAAATCAGTTGCAAGCCTATACTGAATAAATATCAAATTAAATAATTAGAATAATTTTAGGTCACCTGTAAGTAAGATAAAGGATCCTCATCTTTAACATGTGTTGGAAAAGTTGAGAAGGAAATGTGATCCAGCAAGGTTTAGTATGGAAACACACGGGTGAGTCTGAGTAATAATGTTTCAAAAACAGGGATATACAAGAAATATCCAGGAATCTGAGGTAATCTTGTTTGGATTCTTCGATTCAAATCATAACGTCTTTTTTATTAAATCTCACGCAACTCCAAGAACTTCAATAACATTTCAAAATAGGAACCTTTTGGCTAGAATGAGTCGAAGCCTCACTGTTGAGATGTGTATCTCCCCTCTGCTCTATTTTAAAGAGTCTTCTTTTTATCAAAATGAAAGCATATCTGAGAGAATGTAGCAAAACATAAAAACACACAGTTAGAGCAAGATTGATGATGTACAATAAAAAAAGACACCAAAGGTGAGAAATGCTCAAAGACAGAATAGTAGCATAGTAATCTTTACTTTATCTTGGCCTAATAGATCATGTAACATTGAACACCTGAAAGATTTATCCTTCCTATCATCTCTGTCATCGGTGTGTTTGTTATGTGCTGTTATGGTATGTGTATTTTAGTGCATTTATTTTTATCATCACAGCCATGTATGTAGGTTCTGGCTATAAAATTATGGGGTTTTACACTGATTTCACTCTTGTAAAGATATTGACTTTTTGGAACATGTGCTAATTTGTCATTTTGCCAGCAGTTATCAAAGAATATCAGTACCACTATGGTTTTTGTACAGTAAAAACTAAAGCTTTTAACCAGACTAGCTTAGCATAACTACTATAAAGATAGTTAAATAAACAAATACATTTTAAAAAGCCCTAAAAATATTTAGGTTGTTTAATTTAACCAGTGGGAGTTTCTGTTAGGTCACATTTCCATGATTCCATGATTCCATAATTTCACTTCACAAAGTGAAATCATCTCCCCAAATCTTTACTGCAGGATCACAGAATATCATGATAAAAAGCCAGCAAAAATGCAAACTGCAGAATAAAATCATTTCTTTGTGCTTTACACCTCAAACCATCAACGATCTACATTACACCAAGCTGCCACAACATTAAAATCACCACAGGTGACCTGAATAGTATTGTCACGTGTTGAGGGGTGGTACATTCAATGTTCAATAGCAAGTGAACAGTCAGTTTTAACAGGAAAAATTATAAATAAGGGACTAAGTGAATCTGACAAAGGCCAAATTGGATCAGAGCCTCTTCAGAGTGTTCCTGATATGCAGTAGTCAGTACCTACCAAAAGCAGTCTAAGGAAGGACAGCCTGTGAAACAGGGACAGGGTCATGTGAACATGGGGAACAAAGAAAGGCCATCCTGTCTAATTAACACAAATTGCTGAAAAATATAATGCTGGTTATGATTGACAGGTGTCAGAACACGCAGTGCATCACAGCTTCCACCATATGGGGCTGCGTGACTGCATAAAGACATCAGAATGCCCATGGGGACCCCTCTTCCCCATGCTGTCAGAACTGGACCATGGACCAAAGGAAGCAGATGGTCGGATCTGATGAATCACATTTTCTTTTACAGCATCTTTTTAAATAATGTGTCCCCCAGGTGTTTAGAGATTGCACCAGATTTTACTATAGGATATGTGGTGGGATATGTTGCTATTGGTTCCAGATACCAGAGGACACCTTCAGTTGTGTGGGCTCCGGACCTTAATGGATCAGAACTGTTTTGGCAACAATTGTGAAATCTGTTGTCTGAGCAAATTTCATTCACATGTATCAAAATATTTGTGGCTTGTCATTTATGGTAACTCAATCAACACATTCAATTTAAATTAAGTGCCATTTAATTGTACAGGAGTGTCATTTTTACAAGACAGCGTTACTTTGGGACACTTGACCTAAATATTTCTAAACCCTGGCTCTAGCTCTGCTTATCTTGTCACGTGATACAGAACGACAGGATAACATATTAATTCTAGCTCCATGTGAACTCACTGGATACAGATTGTCAATTTAATACACAGTATACAGTTAAACTATACATATTTCAGTCTAAAAACAAATTAGTTGCTCTGATTTTGCATGCCTGTTTTTCTTGAAAGTTTTGGTGGACTTAAAGGGAACTTCAACTTGACTCTGCAGACCAACCAAGGAGAGTTGTTCAAATCAAATTTGCTTTGTACTCCTCTCTCTGATTCCTCTCCCTTTGAATGAACACCTATTGACTTTGCAGGCAAGGTATGTGAAGCAGAGATGACCTATGACAGAGTGTCAATATCATTTCTGCACCTTCAGCCTCAGCTAATTTCTTCCCACTCTGTGAACCTTTCAGAGATCAAACAGCCGAGTCTCTGACTGCGTGTGTGTGTGGTCTGGGTAAGGTAGGAAGTGACGGAGTAATATTTTGGCGTTGTTTTGATGACATCTCATTCTAGGACCTTTCTTCATATGCCAGTCCACCAAATGGCATTACACGTTTCTCTCTCCCAGTCTATTTGCCAACTCTCTTATCTGCCACATGAGAGACACAGACAACCCCCCATCAGGAGACGAATGATAATTGTCAGCACCTTTACAGAAAGATGCGGGTAATAGACTGGCATTTATCCCCACATTAGTTACTGGTCAAGTCTGGGAAGATGGAAGTGAGGCTTCGTGCAGCTGGAAACAATCTGATTCTGCCACTCAGGCAGACTGAATGAGTGTAAAACACAACATCAGCTACGTTTCTCTTATGAATAAGACATGCAAATCTATAAAAGTTCTCATTTTCATTCAAAAGTCTTCAGATGTCATGTTCAACAACACGTGTTAATTGGTCACAAGGGGAAAATAAACATAGCAGCAAAGTGGGACATAACTGAACAATCATTTAGTTTCACATGTTGGTGGTAATCAGACCTCAGCCTTTTTTGTAGGGAGGGATCTTAATCATGTCCCCCTGCCACACTTACAAATCATATAAATGCAAATTGCTCCTTTGTAGTTGTACACAATGCCAGACATTTCCTGCACATGGTAATAATATGCAACAGTCACATGAAGCTGCAGCAGCCTTTGTGATGGTACAGATAAATGACTTTGGTGTTAAGCTGTTCATTTGTTCTAACCTTTTAGCATTATGCTGAATCAGAGAGCATGACATTATGCTGTTCATATGGTGTAATGCGACACACACGTGGGTGGGCTTTCTCTGCTGTTGCAGTGGCTTGACCTTTCCAAAATACTCTCCGTTGGCATGTCTGTAAATGTCGGGTCTCTTCCTATTATGAGAGAGAAGTTCCTCACGGCTTAGTTCTTGTTATCCGACTTTTGTGTGCTGCAGGGTGGCAGAAGTCTGCGCATTAAAATATCATATAAATTCTTTGCTGAACATTAGCTTTTGAAGTATTATGTAGCAAAGTTCAAATAAATCTAATTTAACGGACAAGGCAGATGAGACAATGAAACCCTTCTCACTTAAAGGAAGATATGCGAGATGACTGTCCAATTGTCTTTGATTCTTGGCTGACAACGACACTAGCTCTGACCAGCTCCAAAAACCACATCATGCTGATGTACTGATGAAGGACATCAGGCAAAAGAGTTGCCAACAGAAAAAATGTAAAACCTGGCCAGATTTTTTTTCCAACGTTTATCATTTGGATAATAATTTCGAACACAGCGCCTCATATATAATGTGGCCAAGCTAGAAATAGAGTTGGTCTGTTTTATTTCTCCCGCAGTACTTTTTTTGCTGTTCTAATGGCATGTTACTGACAGAATGCTTTGGCTCAGCCCACTACCAGAAGCTAATACCGTGCATATCCATTTAGGCGGGCACACTGTACTTCTCCGCCATCTGCCTACGGAAAAGAAAGGATGCCAACATGAGTGGCTTTCAGGTAAGCTTTCATCTTAAGATCACTTAGATGGCTACTTTGTTAATTATGTGAGTATTCATTAAGTTGCTAAAAATGTTACCTCACTACACACAGGAGAAGAGCAAAGATATCAGCTCATTAACTTTCTTGAATTGTTAGCTAATGTTAGTGTAGCTAACCTTAGCCACGGCATGGAAAATTATAGTGAGCATGTGTGACGGCCTACATGAGATAACCTTGCATACTCTTGCAGGCTGTCAGGAAGAGAACTGGGACAATGGCTGACTCTTTCACCTGTTACTGTTTTGGCCTGGAGTTCTTTCTGATGGCGATAGTGTCTAAACTTGAATTGTGCATCTTCATTAAACACACACACACAAACTCTGGAAGTTATTTTAATATTTTTTTCATGTTACATAATAAAATATTTGCAGTCTAGAAGGTCTGATCTAAATAAATAAGATCCTATAAAGCCTATGCAGAGCGGCTTTGATACATCTTACAAACATCGTCTGGTCGTCATTAAATGCCGATTTGTCTCTGTGACAAATTGCCAATTAGCAAACGCTCTCCCTGCCTTGCCAATTTAACTTTTTATATCGTCAGCCAGATGTCTGGGTATACCTCTTACCCCTTATACGGTGAAGCATCAAGAACAAGGTATAGATTATGTGTACAAACTGCTAAGAACATAGACAACACATCTTACGGATGTAGTCTTCAGGCTCCCTGTATTCATGTAGCTGTCAACACATATCAGCTTCTCCCCCTGCATCACGGAAAGCGACACAACAGCAGTGTCACAGAGAGAACAGACAGCTGAGCTGCCGCTCCGATGTTACGAGATTACATAACCAAGCCATGCTGATCTTCCATAATCAAGCAATTTTAGGATAATCCAGCCCAATAATTCCCTAAAAGATAGTCTTGAAAGTTTCACACCATGTCTCTAGTCAACCCTAGACTAGCAACCTTTTGTCCTGCATCTATAAACCGATCGGCACTCATACATGCGTGAACACACACACACACACAAGTGGACAAACTTACTGGTTTGTGCATACACATTACTGTGGCTGGCTCGCACAAGTGGGGACCCAACAATGGCAAACACTAAGTTTTTACCTGTGGGTGGGTTGGCCAGAGCCCGCTATGACTTACCCTCCAACATACTTAGGTAAGAGGAAAAATCCCGACTGGACCATTCTGGGGATGGATTGAAAAAGGAAAATGTAAATAAAGCAGGTGGGTCCACTGCTAACCCACTTGATGTATGTCTACAAACACCCGAGAGCCATATAAATGTATAAAAATGACTAAAAATTGGATTTTGCATAATATGACCCTTTTAAACTTTACCTCAAATGTCATGCAACAGGAGAATGGAAAAATACAAAAATGTTCTTTTAAGAGGCACAGTGCCATTTCACACATTTTCTCACAGTCCAGGCTGATTAGTGTTGTCTTTGAAAGCTGCAAGAGCTCCACTAGAATTTAAAATGAAAAAAACAAAACATCTGTTGGTTTAGCTGCACAGCATGAGCTGTAACGACTTATCTAAAGGTGACTCTGCTTGCTTGAAGTGAAATGAAGTGAATGAACATTTCTGAACTTTTCAGAACTCCCTTTATTTCTGCATAAGTATGGTCTAAAGCTAGATAGGGATAGATTAGGGATTGCAAATATTAAAATCTATCAGTTAGTACACAGATGATCCACTGTGGCTGCCTCTGAAGGTAGCAGCCGATAGAAGAAGACACTTATTCATTTATTGCGAAAAATCATCCAATTTTTATTATTTGTTTGTGGCATAGTATGTAAACCACTGATGTGATTTACTTTTGCAGCAACAACAGCAACTAAACATTTCCAGTGACTCTGACAGCTTCAGCTCAGAGAGTTTGGCTGGATTCCTTGCATGAATTGTCTGCTTCAGGTTCATCACTATTTGACCAAGATACAGTATTCCACAAGACATTCCACAATGTTATATTTCTACTGCTTTAACCAGAAGATACAATGACAGGTGTTTAGCGTCTTTTCTTGATGCCTGATCCATTTTCTGTTGAGCTTCAATTTACAGATTTCACATATCCTGCAGATTTTGCTTGTACAATTCAGAATTCTTAATACCATCAGTAATGTAAACTCATCAAGCAACAAAGCAGGCCATACCACCACCGTGTTTCACAGAAGGGATAAGGTTGAAAGCAGGAATGCAGTGTTTGGTCATTGCACACATCTCATTCAAGCCCAAAGTTTCCTAGACGCTACCCTGGGGTTCCTACTATTTGTGTGTTGGTCGGTCACTCATGGAGAGGGTAACAGCGGTTTTGAATATTCTCCATATGTACACAATCTGCCTGACATTTTTCTGATGGAGTATAAACTCTTGAGAAATTAATTTGTAATCCATTCCAGTCTGGTAAGCATTAACACAGTCTTCAGAAATCGTCTTTGTTTGAGACATGACCTCTAGAAACCTGTATTGCCCAGATCAGACTTTGAGACCCAGATTTCTTTCTTTAATTAAGGCAGGGCCTCCCAGATTCACACCTGATTCTCATCCCCTTGACTGAAACAATTGACTCTACCTGTCCCTTCAAATAAACTGATAATCTCAGAGGTTTACACACTTTCGCCACACACAAGCACAGTATGTAAGACTGGATCATTTTTCCATGAGTAAAGAAGCATAATCCAGTTTTAGAACTTTCATAAAACCAGAAATAAAGAAAATGCTACAGTTTTCACTAATATCTAAGCTCTCTTTTTCAATAACCACTTAACTCAGGACAGGGCAGGACAGTAAAGGAGAAATGTTGATTAGAGAGATGTTGGCTCCCCCTGTGGTTGGAGTATCTCTGTGTGAACGTGACCTAAGGTGGAGTGTGCGATGGAGCAGCTGGCTGTCTGCTGGAATCATCAACGCTGCTGGAAATCCAGACTGTATGCCCCTGATGCATGTGTGTGACCATACACACTTAAAAAAGTTATCTTGATCCCTCCACCACCATTTGCTTTATGTGTGCATGTATGCTTATACATACTAATACAAATTACAAGTTTACTTTAATATGAGCAGTATGCTCATTTACTACTGTTTATTTAAATTGGGTTAATTCTGACAAAAAACCTTTGTCACATTGCTGAAGTCTGTGTCCCATACTGTAGTTTATAAAGGCAACAGGCAGGAGAAACAGCATGTGATGAAAAGAAGCTCTCCAATGAAGCTCTCCTAAAAATTCTTCAAGGTTTAGCAGCTCACTAATGCTCCTGGAAACACACCTGGGATTGCAGTTGGAGCACTCTAATGCCAAGGTCACAAGTTTCTGAGCTCATCTAATGAGGCGTGCTGCAAATATGAGATCAAACGCAAATCACATCAAGAGGGCGGCGGGGAAGGGCGAGACGGTCGAAGCTCAGCTGTTTGCCTGGAGACTCGAGAAAGGCAGGGAGATGTTGATCTGTCTGTACTGAGAAAAGCCATGTGTCACCTCAAAAACACAACCCTCCTCCCTCTTCATCCTACTGTGACCACATGGGGTCTAAGCACACATGATGTTCTTCTCTTGCTTCCTTTGAACTACACAACATGACTTTTTTTCTACTTATCCATCAAACTTATCCCAAAAGAAGACAAATCAATTGACAGGTAAATGAAAGTAAATCACGACCTTGCAAAAGAAAAATGCTTAAGACTTTCAGTATGACAGTCAGTAGGTTGTCAGTAGTAGAGTATTATTCCTCTAATGGATATGTGCCATTAGAGGATAATACTGTATTAGAGTAGCAAAATTACTACTAGTAGTACTATTTCACGTACACTGTTTTACATACATTGTCAGGCACAAGAGATGGATTTTAAACCATCTGTGCAGTAGAGGCTGAGTTATCCTGACTTTCAAATGAGTCAAATTTGACATTATCAGAGAGACAACATCAGATTTATTTTTTCTTACTGATCCCTCCAAAGCATTTACATTTTCACAGGCTGAGTAGGACACCTGATGAGAAACTGGTGCCCGTGTAGCATCAGTGTTGTTTCCCTTTCATGCTAAACATGCTTTTGATGTGTACACACTACACTACATAACATGAACATTTATTGATAAGTGGCATCCTAGCTGAGTGACTGTGACATTTTTTGCTTGTCTGGTGGCTTTTTATTTTGTTGGTATTTGTATGTATCATATTGTTCAAGATGTTCAGGACCTCTGAAATGAAGCTAATGTACTTACCTGTTGAAAATCAATGCATCATAGCTTTTACCTGTTTAATGACACCATAAGTGTGCCACATGCTAAAAGGGAAGATTCTGGATGAAAAGCCTGGGCACTGTTTACAATTGATGACATGCCCTTTATGATCGATCTTCATGGGTTGAATCAGTTCAAAGAAATACACTTTGGTTTAGCTGCTGCTTATCTAAACTCATCTTAAACCTAAAATAAATTGTGGTGCTTCTTACATTTTGATTATGTACAGCATGTTGTGAATGAGAAGAGGACCTGGTTCATGACAGATCAGTTTTAGAAAAAATAATTAGTACTATATTCATATTACTACAAACACATCAGCAGTCAACAGCTTAACAAATTGGTACGACAGACGACTGTCCAAGTTAGGAGCTGAAGAGAACAGCTTGAAGGCTAATGAGCCAGTCAAGTGGAGATCCTCTAGAAAAATATGTCAGGAGCTGTTCACATCTTTCCTATGCGCTTAACTGAACTATGGCTTAATTCCTCTTTAGACACATAGGTGTTTTTTGTATCTTTAGATGAATAAACCTGTTGGACAAAATGAGAAAAATACCTCATCACATCGCTCAGCACCTATCAAACTCAGAGAAATCCCTGTAAAAACACAGGAGGAGGAGTCAGGTGAACACAAATGTATGTAAAATCATTCACGTGTCACTGGTACAGAAACAGATTGAAGGTCTGCTTTTTAACAATCTGAATCAATTTAATTTTGATTGAGTGTCTAGCTATTAATAGAAAAAAGAAGAAATTAAATTTAAATGTATTAAGGAATACTTGGGCATTTATCATTCAGTTGCATTTTGCTGTACATCTTAAAAGTAAAGGAACCTCACTGCTCCTTTCTGGCAGATAAATTAACAAGAAAGATATATTGTAAACTACCCATAATTCCTTCTGCCTGTCATCTGTGCATTCAGCAAAGGTTATAACCCGCCCTGGAGAAGACAACAGGAAGTCTACCAGTTTGACTGACAGGTAACCTTTCAGTCCTTTACCCAGTGCTGAGGAAGACTGTGTGTTTGTTTGCATGCATGCACATCGATTTTCTTCAAATCAGTGCTCATATGTCCTAAGCCTAACCTGTTTAGGCATTCCAGCCAAGGTTCCTCCTTCTATCATACTGTGTTGTTGTGGTACTTCTAAATTGATACCTATATTGTTTGGGATTTTCATGAACAGGTTCTCAACATCAAACTTTGGGCTTGAATGAGAAGTGTGTGATGACCAAACACTGCATTCCTACATAACAGCCTTATCCTATCCGTGAAACATGGTGGTGGTATGGCCTGCTTGTTGCTTGATGAGTTTACATTACTAATGGAGTTAAGAATTCTGAATTGTACAAGATTCTCTGTAGGAATCATCTCACTCCTTTCGTGTTAGGAGTAATTGGTAAAAAAAAAAAAAGTTCAAGTATCTCAAGGCCTTTTTTATGTATGAGAGTAAAATTGAGAGTGAGAGTAACATGTATAGTGGTGCAGGCTAATGTAATGCAGATGTTATATCGGATTGTTGTTGTGAACAGGGATCTGAGTTGCAAGGCAATAATTTAGCACTCAGTCTACATTTCCACCCTCATCTATGTTCATTGGAGTAGCTAAAATATTTTTCCTCCCTAAGGTGGATATAGGGTACAGATTTCATCATCTAGAGGAGCTCTGAATAGAGCCAGAGGTTTGGGCATCTCATAAGGCAACATCCACTGGAGGTTTTAAGGTTATGTCCAACTTGTAGGGTAGATTCTGGACTGGGAATGCCTTGGCATCCCACCAGAGGGCCTAACAACATTTGTGGGGTGAGGAATGTCTGGACTACCTCAGTAAACCCCACCACAACCTAAACTCATAAAAGCAGATGATGGATGGAAAGATGGATGACTTTTCAACATTAAGAATCTCACACTCTGTAGGTGCTTTAGTTTAACCTCTGTAGGTTAAACTATACTCAGGACTGTATGATGATAACACCTATTGCATCATAGGCTAGTCAGTACACAACAGAGTTGTTTTAACTCTGCCTCAAAAAACTTGTTTATTTTACCTTCAAATCCAAACGCCAAACAAATGAGTTTAATTTGCAAAGAGTGCCTAAATACCAGATTTACCTTGCAAAATTTAATTAGAGATCTTAGAAAAAAGCTGCAAAATTACAGCGTAATTGCATCTTATTAACCCTAACCACTGGAGCTAGTGTGGTCATGCACAGCCCAAAAGAGAGTTAACGTTACACCTTCATTTTGTCTATCATAAGACTTGAAAAAAAAAAAGGAAAGGACACTAACAAACTGAAATCATGAAAGACTGGATGCTGGCTGTCATGGATGAGGTGATAAATTAAGACAAAATTTAAACATGTGGGACACACGCTGCTCCAGATGTGGTTAAAACATTTTCATGCACTTTTTGATGTACCTGTGTCAGGTGTCATCAAAGTTAAAAGAATGAATGAATAAATATTACTACTTAGTGGCCACTAAAATTGTCCAGCTGAATGTCTTGGTGTGGAAATCTGGTCCAACTGAATTAGAAACAGCCCTGTTTTAATAGAAATGAACACCTTATGGCTGTGTGAATATTTTACTGCAAGCCTGAATATTTTGGCAGGAACCAAATACATATACAATGTCTGTGTCAGTATGAACACATTTGTGACACACCAAATATGTAAATTATCAACACAACCACATTAATAGAAAATATAATTCAGTAGCAGTTTGCTTTCTGTCAAAATGTATTTGCTGTGTGTAGACAGTAAGAAATGGAAGAGAAAATGCAGGCTCCTCATTATGTGCAAACGCATTCTAAAGTTCAGCTAAAGTTAAAGTGAGATTTCAGCATTGTGAGTTAGGTGAATCAATTTATTATTTCCCAAAGACTTTCAGTGCCATATCCCCTCTTTGTGCTTCCTTTGCACAGTTTCATTCTGAGTTACTGTAGAGGAGTAGTGATAAAAAGAGCTTTGGAAGATATCCACTTGGTTTGTCTCTTAATATGTAAGAGTCATTATACCTTTGGCTGAATTCATAGTATTTTTAATCAGCACTCTAATTTAGCAGGTTTGAATTTATTTTTAAACACCTTTACTATTAATTGGCTACAACTGATTTGTGACATGCATCATTACTTCCTTGGTTATAACCAATTCAGTCTTCTGCCAAGTCAGTGAGATTTTCCCAGAGTTGGAGCTCTGTGGAAGAAAACTCCTCAAACTGGTGTCTGATGAATATCGGCAGTGTTCCATGAGCAGCATCAGGCACAGCATCCTTATGTGATTTCATGAGGGCAGAAGAGTGGGAGCAACTCTCCCCTCATGGTGACAGCTCTCCTGGAGTGATTCACTAAATGGGCTGTGAGCAGCAGACCCCGGGGAGTACGCTCAGTGGAGTCAGTGAAACACATCCATGGCTCCCAGGAGAGGGTCACCTGGACAAGGAAATTCAATCTTGGCATGGTATTATAGTAAAGCGGGTATAGCAGGCATTAAGACTCAGTATCAACCCATATTGCATATAGCTACACCACACACAGAAAACCTCAAGGGGCTGTGAGAAAGAGAAAATAGCAGGAATTAATAGAGGGTCTGCATTGGATACGCTTTTAACTCTCTATGTTTTCTGTTGTTGGTCGTCACCTGCTCTCCTTCAAAGTGTCTTCATACAAACGTCACCTAACAAACAAAGCATGTAATAAATCAAAGTTACAACTGTCCTCTGTGTTTTATGCCAACGCAAACAGTAGTTTTATTCCTCAATGAAATTAAATCTGGTGCTGTAGGAAATTCTCTGAAGCTGAGAAAACTGAATTAATAGTAAGTCAGTAAATCATTTAGGCAATAAAGGTGACCCTGCTGAGGTAAACTGGGCCAGTACTACAGTGGACACTTGAAGCTGCATTAATTTACATTTTGTGGGGCAACAGAACAAGCTGCAAAACACAACATCTGTCATACTATCAAGTTCTAAATATAATTTATATTTTACATATCCTGAAGACACAGCACAACATGAGCATTCATATAGAGTCATGTCCCAGGCCGCCTGATGAACCCGAAATCCAAATGCAAAGTTGGATGGTGATTATAATTGGGCTCATCCTTATGTGCAGACTTTTCAATCATATTCATTTTATTATATTTGTTCATACAACATTGTCAGTTTTGACTAGAAAATTGATTAAGGCAGCTTTAAAGGAAGTTAAGACATAACACTGTAGACAAAGATTTAAGAAAACTGAACTGGAACTAATTGAATAATTTTATCTCCATAACAGTATCACTTCTAAATGCTTTTCTATTACAGTTTGAGCAGCCAGAGAGTACTGACACTGCTTTTTATAAAGGTGAGTTAACACTGGTGTTGGCAACATTTTACTGATCCATTGTGCAAAAATGCAACATATAATTACTGTCGAACATCTGCAGATTCTCACTTAATAGTTTATAGCTGATAACACTTTTGCCGCAATCCAAAATCTGACTCATTGTTTCGGGGGACTAAATGAAGCAGTAACTCTAAAATCACTTTTTCCAGACTTGCTTTTGTTGAGTCCTGGGATGGTTACAAGTGCACACCATGTAGCTGCAATGTCCCTGGTTTGAGTCTGGCTGGTCACTTTTGCTACACGTCATAACCTTTCTCTACTCCCATGTTTTGTCTGCTTCCTTACCTGTTCTACCTAATAAAGGCAAAAGTACTTTGCATTTGATTCAATAAGACTCTATAGGAATGTCATCATTGACTACAGACGTGGCATATTTCATTTTTACCAGTAGTCCTCCACAGGTCCTTGACTGTAAGCCATCCTGTTATCAAGCCACATTCAGACTGTGTTTTTCCCAGCATCACATTCTTTATATTCAGTCATCAGCTTTAAGAATAATGTGATTTATTCCTCCTGACAGTGAGACAGTGTACAGAGTACAGACACTTTCTGGTCAATGAAACTTCAACAGTGCATGAAAGCTTGTGACTCACAGCACCATATTGTTTCAGTCACAGAGCGTTACACTCTGCTCATTGCTGTGATATTGTACACAGTGTTCCTAACTGTAAATGACTGCCCCGTGCCTCTGCTGCTTGACTCACAGGATTACTGCAAATTCCACTTTATTACATAGATAATCTGAAACATGAGTTTCTCATATTTGTCCGTGCTCCTTTTTCAAAATTTCAATTAAGCAGTCTGTTTACCTTTAACAGGATTTAAAAGGACATGCCATGGTATTGGTGGATTTGTGTAAGTCATACATTATTTTACACTTACAATGAAGTGTTACAAGTGAATAAGCAGTGTATAAAAATGTGCATGTCTATGCATTAATAAAATTAAAATGAAACTAGATATAAAGATATATATACAGTACTGTATGTTGCAGAGGAATATAGGAGTGAGGTTGGGAATGATTCTTTTCCTAGAGGGACTCTGTATCATTAATAGACAAACTCATTTGCTCCGTAAAGTCTTGATGTTCATTAAGAAATTGACTTTGTTGGATCTTACTGACCTGTGCTCTGTGCTCCCTACTGCACTCTCACCAATATAATGGATCAGCGATCGCTGATGTCACATACCCTCCTGTAGTCATTACAGTGAGTACTTAACACAGCCAAGGAGCGCAGAATAAACAAGTAAACAGTTCAGAGTGAGGTCTGTGCATCAGAAAATGCTTTTTTAAGTCATCAGGTTCACACATATCTGATGGACCTGCCCAACATCGTGTTTACATCCCACAGACCTCACAGACTCACTCCGTGAGTTCATCACTATCAGTAATTAAAATACAATTCTTCTCAAAAAAGGAAATTCACCAGCTCTCTTTGCAGTCACCTAAGAACTTTTATTTTTATTATTTTATGAGCCTCTGTATATTCTCAGTGAATGATATGAGCTGCAAAATGACCACTGGTAGCGTCAGGCAGCAGTATCCCATTAAAATATTGCAGCTAGGGTGATTTTCACTCAGTATCATCTGCAGGTTGATTCTAGGTTGTTTTCATGCGTTGCATGCTGACAGAACAAGTCATTCACATCGGAGCCTAATATAAAATAATAGTTTTCTGCCACACTGGAGGCTGAAAGGAAGCAAGGTCACTGTGTGGTTATGGTCTAATTCTGATTTACCCCCAAAATCAAGTCCGAGTCCATGAGCTGATGTTGTTAATTGGTCTGAATGGTCCTGCAGTCTGTGTCTCCGAACAATACCTTGAATTGTTCCCACCTCTATGTAGATGGATGTTTACCTATCTGACATGACGGACGCAGTCACAGTCTAATTACAGTCCCCATTTACACACAATCCAGCCAATCTCTGCTTTTCTGTTCCTTTACAGTCAGATTGTACAATGAGGTATCAGCCTGAGCTAAATGGTAATGAAAGCATGGAAAAAGACCCCCCTTGTGACAGGTCGCCATCATCTATCAGCCTTTATCCTGGATCACACAGACCTCTTTCAGCTCCGCTTCTATAATCACCCATGACAGTAGTGTGTGAAAGCTCATCACATTTCCAAGGAAAACAATCAGCACTAATGGCACTCTTACATAATATTGATTGGTGTGTTTTATCCACAGCTGCACACTGCATGTTCACAGAGTATGATGACCTTTAACCACACAGACATTGGACATGGTTGAAGTCTTCAGACAGTTTTTTTTATTACTCTTGCCAGCTAATATGTCCTCTTTTGAAGGCTGACCCTACCCAGACAGCAGCTTTGTACAGTAGTAGTGCAAGGTGCTACAGCATGTTGTGACGAATGTAATTAATTATGGTAGTAATAGTAACCTGCGGCCATATTCCACTGCCGCCCTGTTCCTTCCTGCTGGGTGAAAAAGCAGCATCTCCCTTTCCTTCCAACTGTGCCCAACAGTTCATCTCTGTTAGGGAGCAAATGAGCTGTCGAGCTACTCACAGAAATGCTCAGATAAACAAAGAATAGTGCTCAGGCCTCTAGAGAGGCACCTGCCACTGCACCATGGGCATTTACCTACCACTTTTTATGAGGAGGATACAGATCAATCAATATCTTAGACACTAATTGTGTCTTTGAAAGAAAAGTAAGCCTTTATAAGCCACTTAAAACATTGATTAAAAGTTTAGTTCCACAAACTTGCTCATTAGGAATGACTTTGGTAATAGCAGTGGGCATTGTCCATGAAATAGCCCTGTTGTCTGGGTAATTGTAAGCTCTGACAGAGAAATAAAGGCTAAGGGAACAGACGATAGTGCCAAATCTGGCCACTCATTTGTCTTAATCCAGATAAACTCCTTATCTTTCATGTGCCTGTAATTCTCTCACTTCCCCCTCAATACCAGCAACGGCCAAAGAGGGCCGGCCAGCTGCAGAGGAGAGCAGACATTAACACTCCTGATAAATGTCCTCAAGAACGAGAATTGCTTAATGTGTTCAGGAAAGAGGAGAAAAGTCAAACAGCAGGAGTTGCTGAGGTTTTCAGGCTGAGTCAGAGGCAGCAGAACCCTAGCAATGTTGACCTTTAGGTGTCACAGCAATCAATCAGCCTGACCCTGTGGATGCTCCAGCTCACCCAAACAACCCAGTCTGTGCCCTTGATATGTGCCTAAGAGGAGACGTTACATTAATCTCACTGGTTATGAGAGCTCCAGACACTGGGCGCTCCAACTTCACTGTTTAAGTCACTCCTCTGTTTGTCATCCTGATTAACAAACATTCAGAGCCCATTAAACTTGTATCCTTGCTGCTATAAGATACCTCTAGTTCTGTGGCTGTTAATACTCAAAAAATATTTCATATCAAAGTGCAGAAATGCTTTTCTTCCTAGCTGGGTTTGCTCAAACACAGACGCACCAAAAGGACACAGACATCATTTGTTGGAAATCTGTGATAAATAAGCTTTCAGAATACTCTAAGTCAATGTTTTTTCAAGGCATTAACATTTTAGGAAAAGGTTAATGTTTCATGATTGACACATATTTCATTTCACTCCAACCAAAAAAAAAAAAAAATCACAAGTGAATCCAGACACCTGAATTGATTGCTCTGTCTAAACTAGTCGTCGCCTTATAGCTCTAAACATTTTATCACAGTTACTGATTACAACTTTAATGTCACTCATGTCCAAACGTATGTTTCATATTATCTGTATTTCATCATAGACATTTAACAGAACTAACAATTGTTGGTATCATGTCCCATGAACTGTTCTGCACTTTAGCTGTGAAGCATTTGTCTTTGCAGTTTCCCAAAAGACATTTGTAACACCAGCCTTTACGCATAAAAAGCAAGGGCAACACTGTACAGAGCAAGGCCCCTATTTCCATTAGTGAGCTCAGGTAGCAACACACACTGCTTTGAATTTTCACCAGGTTTAGTGGCTCAAAGTTCAACCACATTTAACCGTGACCACTTGCTCTGACCCCCAGGACTGTGTCTAATGGCTTTCTGGCATTGGTGGGAGACAATGTTATGACAGAGCCAAATTCACCTTAGAGAAAAATGAAGAGATTAATTTTATTTAACTCAAATCATGGGTAAAAAATATTGAGCTTAGAGGACAATACAAAAAATTTGATCTAGCCACAATCTGATGTCATAGTCATATGAAAACATTCATCATTTATCCAGCATAGTCTACTTAGATGGCTTTAAACTGGCAGCATCTTAATTGAAGCCATTCTTAAAATGGAAGTGTTACACAGTATTATCACCCAAATCTGCTGTTCTCCTTATCTTTACTTTATAGTGAATATAGTCAAGAGGTTATAGTTAGTTAATCTCAGTGTGACCAATTTGTTTTTGGACCCAGAAATGCACCAGATGCAACATATAAGGTTTAAATCATGTAAAATGATTTGACAATTGCTGAGCAGTTAAGTTGGGCTGAATCATAGCAAATGAACATGAATTGAAACTTAATTATCAGGAGGATCAGGAAGCAGATAAAAACAGGAAGTTGACAGAGGTGATGAAGTCACTTTAAGGTCGACTCAAAGATGGCAGCCTGCTACATTTGAATCATGCAACTTTGACACACGGTTAACAAGCATTACACAATCACTTTACAGGGAATAACACAATAAAACTAGGTAGGGGGTATATCAGTGAGACAGATAATGAGCAGGTTAAGAGGCAGCTTATCCAGTGATTGGACAGGTAATAATCAGGGGGTTAGCAGAGGTCCAGGTCATAAGCACTGTCCAGGTCATATCCAGAAAAAAGACGGATCAGGCAGAAGAATAAGGCTGGAGAGTCACAACTGTGGTCTGACTAGCAGACAATCTAATCTGTCTAAACTCGATTAGACAGATATAAACATTAGATTAAATAACTTCCATCTAGCTTTAGCTGTTTTTCACAGTTGGTTCTTTCTAACTTTATAAGACTGCTATCTCAGTGATGGTTTAGAACCACGTCTTTGACTTATGTCAATAGTACTTCCTCAATTCAAGTGCTATTTGATCTTACTGCCACTGACAATACAAATGATAACATTTCTGAACCATATAAGAAGTTAAGTTGGACACAGTGGCCCAGCAGTTGACACACACGTGGGCGACAAGCCATAGACAACTTGGCCTATTACAAATCACGTTTTGAATTTCATGATGTTCAGAATTGCAAATTTCACTTTAAAAAAAGTATTTCAAAAACTTTACACACTCGACTGAAACTTTCAAATTGTTGTTTGTTCCTGTTCCTGTTTTCTGTGAGCTGGTGGAAACCTGGTGAAATACTGTGTCCCAGATCCACTCCTCACTGCTTGTTTGCCACCCAAACATTTTCAATGAATACAGATTCAAGGAACAGACCAAATGCTTAAAGCAATGTTGTTGTCTTCTTCTTCTTCTTCTTCTTCTTCTTCTTCTTCTTCTTCTTCTTCTTCTTCTTCTTCTTCTTCTTCTTCTTCTTCTTCTGCACACAGTATTAGGTTCATATGGCTGTGGCTCATCCACTCTGTGTGAATAAACACACTCACACACACACACAATCTTGATGTCGTCTGGCAAGGTGCATTGGACATCATATCCCTTTTAGACTTGCACTACTGTCCATTAATCTCACAGCAAAGTGTTTGCTTCATGTCTGAATGAGCACACTGACCACTTTTCTGTAAATAGGCATCCACATATTTTGTGACTGTACTGATGTACAGTGGGATGCTGCGATGTATCGAGTGCCTACCAATCATGCCAGTCTGGTAAGAAGTGATTCTTTAAATGCAGCAACCTACACCCAGGCATTATTCAGAAGTTCAACTCATCAAAAATCGGCCCAAAACAGCAATGACATGAGAAAACACTGACGGTGACAGACAGCTTTACTTCACTCTACTTTAAACAAATTTAGTTGGGTAACCCATGTCTTAAAGGGGCTTAACAGACAAGCAACATTACTGGTAGGTTTAAGGAGACTTCACACCAAAAGTGCCTCTTGTCTGAGTGCAGTGTAGTACATATTACCTTCCTAAACTCACTTGCCTGCTTGGTTTTGCTCCTGAGAATCTGACCGACTGACTCCCAACTCTGACTCCAATAATATCAAAGTTCCGCGTTGGCAAGTAGATATGTTGTTTGGCTGTAGTGAATGTAAAGACACTGACAGAGGTTGATGAACATCAAATGTTTGCTAAAATGGTTTAATTAACAAGTTTGTGTGCTGTTGTTATTAGGCAGGCCAACACATCACTAATGAAATATACTGTCTGTCTTTGTCTGGTTCAGACATGAAGGTAATTTGTAAATGTGCACTTTGGGAAATTCTGAAACACCTAAATTTATTATGAAAAATAGAAATAAAACTATTCAAAAACATTTTTTTATATAACCAGTGATTATAATAAACTAATAATCACAATTTTTATTATTTCCTCCACATAACAAAAAAGGAAACACTGAGATCCAAACTTAATGTTTATTTGCTTACTGTTAAACATGTGCCAAAACTTAAGACACTTACTTTGTAGTAAAACAATTTTACATTACATTACATCTCATTAGAATATCATGTTTGATAACTTCTCATTTTCCTCCTGAAACTTGTACATACTGCATATCCTAAATATAATCTCTCTCAATTCTTCAGCCTCTCCAGTTCCAGAGATAGTTTCTCTTATATTGGTTTTAGATGTGTATTTCTCATAAAGCAGGATTTAGGAAAAGTCTTCAGTACACTCACAATGAGAATATGATTTGCTTCACCGGAGACGAAGGAAAGACAATAGTGAGCAGCACTGTTCTCCTCTGGGACAAGTAGGCTAATTAGTTTTCATCCATTCAAGCAGTGATCAGCTGTGAACACAGTGTTTCTGCTGTCTCTTCTCTCCTCTGTGTTTTCTGGTGTCTTATAATCTTTAACTTTACTATTATTTCTGCCAGCTACATTAGCTTCCAAGCCACAGTTAAGCAAATAATAACTATTAATCTTCAATTTGCATGGCCTTCAAGTAAAGGAGAGAATCTGAACATAAGTGGTGAATATAATGGTGAACAGACTTTTATCTGAGAAAGACCTGATATTTTTTCACAGAGATTCTGCTGTTAGTAGAACATCAGCTGTGCTGTAAATGTTACAGCCATCTTGAAATTTTAATACATCTTTAATTTTGCATA
>OMLM01012004.1:0-19045 GCA_900302695.1 Helostoma temminkii
GCTACATTCTGATGCCATTTAACACAGGAGGTGATGGGAAACTGCTTGGAAAGATACCATATTAAATTAAATGTCATAATAAAACTGAAAATGATATTTATCTGAGTTCTATTAAACCCTTGTAACCCTTCAGGTACCATCACAGAAATGTGGATAAATCACTGATCACTGGTCACAAACTAATCTACATCTCCCTCTGACTGTCTCTGCGCCAGCGCGTCAGTGCGCATGATCTGACCCATCAGCTGTCAGAAACTTCCCTGACAAAATAAAATTACCTTCCAAATTTTGTCTTCTTGAAGTCCATCGTGTGCGTAGTCCGCGTGTGCGCGCTCTATCCAGGGAACAGCGGCACATGAGCGAGCGTCCTCTATGGGTTCCCCATTCCGGATGTCCCACCGCCGTGCGTCCAGACATAAACACGCAAGTCCACCTGGGGCAACGACCTGGGAACTGTGAACAACAACTGAACCGCAACTAAAAGGCTTTAGAAACTAAAGTGGTGGGACAGCTCTGGAGATCAAACACCGGGCTTCCGGTGGAGCAGAGTGCATGAGCGGGGAATCTGTAAAGAGTTCTGTTCCGAGGCTCAGATGTGTTTGTAGGATGTTCCGCGGGTTTGTAACCCCTCCTCCCCTCTCCTCCCCTCTCCTCCCCTCCCTCTCCCATCTCCTGGCTGATGATAGCGCACCAGCGCACCCACACTCAACTCAACAACGCTCTCTCGTGCTTCACATTTTTATTCTCAGCTGTTGTGCCATGTGAACATTAATGTTGGAAAAGAAACCTGAGTGGGAAAAAACACGAAAGTAGACAGAAGGGATAAAGCTCCAATAGAGAGACACTACAGAGCCCGGGTCAATAATAATAAATGAATAAATGTTTATATATCTTGTCCAAAAATAGACACATGGCAACAAAATTACACACAAATTACCAGAAAGAGAACAAATGACCACAAAACTGCTTTAGAAAGTCCAAATATGGTCACATATGATCCAAACATGACGTAACAGACGTGATGACTATGAGCATACACACAAATGACCAGACAGTGCATAAGATGATAAATGTTGATGGGATATAAAATGACAACAGCAGTGAAAGGTAAAATGACCCAAGTGGTTTTATATATCAAATAGTTACCACAGTTACCATAAGTAACATTTAACTTGTATAGAAAACAAACATGGAGCTGTGTTTAGTACACACTGCGAAAGAGGAAAGAGTTCAAGCTTGGGCTTCCCACAGTGTTGCAAAATAACTGTCCAAAATGAATGTAGTGCAGGAGAAAGATTTACAATATTTCACCTGAAATGTTTGAAAGTATTAAGTACATGTTGTATACGTCATTATTTATCTTTTAAAAAAATACTCCCAGTCACCGTGAGCTTTGCAGTTTGTCTCTCTAACAACAGAAACCAGTCAGTGTGTGTGTGTCCGTCCCTAAACTTCCTTTTTACAGGTGCACTCATGCTTCCAATCAAACATCACACACACACATACGCACGCAAACTGAATGGAAAATTAAATATTATCCAACAACAACAACAGCCAGCAGAAGCACCGTGCAGCAGCTCTGAGTCAGAACAGATATATTATGCAAACACAGAAACATCCAAACAAGTTCCACACTTCAAACACGACATGTTGCACATTTACTGCAGCTGTGTTTGGAGATAACAGTCAAAATATTAATGATGGTGGCCAGACAGGCATGTGTGGTTAGTAATACTCATAGTTATAGAATAAAGTGTGAACACGCACAGAATGTAGAAGTGCAGCACCGTAATGTTTGTAAAAATTCAACTCTGTATTGAGATTGTCAATGAATAAAATGTTCTTTCTGCTGGAAAAAGCAGTGTATTAAAGAAGTCTCCATATTTATGTAATATTCTTAGTTATTCTGTGATTCACACGAGGAATATTCATCTCTTATCATCACTGCACTTTTAACATTACGTTGTCATGAAGAAAACGAAAACTTTAACCTTCCAGCTGCCTTTGAACGTGCAGTTTTGCTTTCTGTTTCACAAACCATGGGTGTTTCTGTGCCTCACGTTTATCTGGTGTGAACCAGCTCGCAGTGTGTTGGAGCTGTGCCTGCGCTCACAGACGTCTGGAGGAGATGCACACGTTGGTCTGAAGGACACAGTTGACACCAAATCACAACAACGCGGCAGTAAAACAACGACACTGTCTCAAACGCTCTGATCTTGAAGATGACAAAGTGAATGAATTACTGTGATGATTCATAAACAGATCCTCCTCAGCAGCTCTTATATAGTAACTGTATGTATGAAAAACAGTTATTTATGTGCATTAATGATGATGACAAAGGAATATCAGTGGACTTTCACTGTTAAATTTAATAAACCCTGGTGGATGGACGGTTTTCTCTTTAGTGTAGCTTTGCTTTCCGCACGTTTGTTGCTGTTTTGTGTGTTTCTGCTGGATGTCATCTTCTTATTCTGCGAGGTCTGCTGAGCAGAGTCGCTGCACTGTGCAGGTGTGAGCTTCACATCCTCACATGCACAAACTTAGACATGAAACTGCAACAGAACTATTACATGCAGCAAAAGAAAATGTGACTCCTGTTTACATTTTTCACTCAGAGTGGTTGTGATATCCATGCTCATATATCGCAGACAGCTCATGTGGAAAGACAGGTCAGTCAGAAAATAATCAATACGGTACCCTTGTATGGGAAGCTGTATTGATAGGTGTTTCTGTTATTTTGTCTACTGTAGACTGATTAAAACTCATTATGCAGAATGTCACATATCATATTATTGGGTGTTAATATTAAATATCAATTGCTTTGGACAAAAAAAAGCAAACACACTTTATCCTGTTTTATTTTTATTATTATCAACATTGCACATTAATACTGAAGACATTCAAACGTATGCAATTATGTAAAAAACTGTCAAACAAACGCAGTACAAAAAAGTACTACTGTTACACTACTTACTTACTGGTTAGTTACCCTGCAGTCCACCTCTGGGCTGATGCTGACTGTGCAGCATATTGCCACGATGTTTGCACATATCGACGGTGGGAGGCGCTGGAGCAGCAGCGGGGAGTTTCTCCAGTACACCCGTGTCAGGTGATGTTCTCTTTCTTCTGTGGAGCTGAGCTATCAGACATAACCTGCTATGAAGACCCGTGTCTGGTTTGGAGCAGTGACAGTTATTTCTCCCTGTAGAGAAGCCTCATAAAACTGTACTGTCTCTTTAAACGTGCGTCACGCTGCGTCCCTGGAGCATGCGCAGTGTGCGAAGGCTACAGCCCCCTCTGAAAAACAACAACAAGCAGCGGAGCAGGACGCAGCGATGGTTCCGTGAAGCCCAAGACCTGTGGCCTGATCATAATACTAACCCAGCCCGATTCCTGCTGTTTTCACCGGAGCTTTATATGTCGATGGTGTCGAGCTCATGAACCTAGCCAGTCAGAGCGGGGATGCTGGCGGAAGCCAGCTCCTCTTCGCCAACTTTAACCAGGACAACACGTAAGCTAAGGCAGGGCCGGGGGAGAGCGTCTGGGGGTCCGATGGCCTGTGCTGTCAAGCTAGCTGATGTTAGCTAGCTCTGTCAATGTGGACTGTCTGGGCCTCTCACGGAGTCACATTGCTCCATGTGAAATAGCATAGACACGATTTCCCACGTTAGAAATGGCCGTCACTACACCCTGATATCAGCTAGCTTGTTAAAATATCCAGATATACCGCCAGTCACTAGCATAACGCAGCTTTTTTAGCTAACATGATGTTGAGGCTAACTTTATACAGTAGATGTCATGGAACTTCTATATCCGAGTGAAAATGTTATAAATAATACACTAACTTGTCTGCATATTAATTTAAATGATTTAATCTGGTCTTGATGCTGGTGTTGACTGGCTGATATATATACATATAAATGAATATTAGCACATGCGCCACTGGAAAACTGACAATAGTGAGGAAGACTCAAACTTATTATTATCATTATTACCGGCCATACCTAACTCATTAACAAATAAAGAGATGCCTTTGTAACACATGGAGGGTTATTCCACTCGTGACTCCTCTGGACCACATAGACCAGTGTGACCACTGTCACAGTCTGGACTGGTGCATCTGACCGCTCAGATCACTGCAGATAATCTAACAGTCTGGTGGCCCAAGCTAGTGTTCAATTTGAAACTCCTCTACGAGATGTAATAGTGTCATTGGGATCTGTCAGTATACAGTGTGTGTACAGGTGTGATATCTTGCTGATGCAGTGCTTGATAAACGCTGCTGTTGTGTCCGTCTCTGTTCTCTATGTAGGTCTTTAGCTGTTGGCACTAAATCAGGATACAAATTCTTCTCCCTGTCCTCTGTGGACAAATTGGAGCAGATATATGAATGTAGTAAGTATTTTCACTTCTCTTTAATGCTTTCTAGTGTGTAACTTCTGGTTTATAAATTGTGTTCTTCAGTAATAATGTCACTACTCTATAATACCATTGGTCATGCTGTGCAGACAGGACTCACTTATTCTACTATCATTTACTTTTAATATTAATGAAGCTTATCAGCGTGTTTCTTCCTCCTCATTGTTATTTGTACAAACATTCATATTATGGACCATTATATGCTAAGACAACTTGTAGCTTTATGGTAATCCTGGGAGATTTGAATAGCTTAAGCAAAGAAAGAGCAAAACCAAATTGTCAGAGGAAGAAGAGAAAGACAGTGAGTCATCTTGGCAAATACGTTCTTGCAATCATGATGATGACTGTATCTAACAGTCTAACAGTCTGAATATAAATAATAGTTTCTATATTTACCCAGAAGGTAGTTTAAAATTTGGCTTTGTGATGCTTGCACAATTTCACTCCATAAACTAAAATAGTATTATCACAGAGGTCGTAGAAAGGCAGATAATAGAATAATAGAAGATGAAACCCCTGAGGGAACCTTGTAAAGCGGTCACTTGTGTTTGTGTCTCTGCAGCGGACACAGAGGACGTGTGCATTGTGGAACGTCTGTTCTCCAGCAGCCTGGTGGCCATCGTCAGCCTGAAGGCACCCAGGAAGCTCAAAGTCTGTCACTTCAAGAAGGGAACTGAGATCTGCAACTACTCGTATTCCAACACCATACTGGCTGTCAAACTCAACAGACAGGTAGGAAGACAAGAAATACACCACAGGATTGTGTATTATGTTGAGTATGTGTCATAGTTTGCTAGTGAGTCTGTACCGCAAAGTGGCTTATTAGTGTTTGTCTTTGACGGTGGTGTTGTTGATGTTTTGTGGATCCTCTGCAGAGGCTGATAGTGTGCCTGGAGGAGTCTCTTTACATTCACAACATCCGGGACATGAAAGTGCTGCACACTATCAGAGAGACTCCACCAAACCCTTCAGGTGAGTCTGAAGACTGACGGCCACTAGCTCAGCATGGTGTGTGGTGGGCTAGGGGTGTATCCATGGTAATACTGGTATAATTTGTAGAACAAAAAATGTCATTTGACGATATCACAATGATCTAATTAGGCAATCACACCTGATGACACGTTTACGTTCCCTAGTGCCCACAGAAGCGACACAAGCCACATGTCTGAGAACCACAGCAGTGTGTCAGCCTCAGGTGATGATTTAGTACCTGATTTAGGCAGTTTGCTCTGTGTATCAGCTGTCCTGAATAATGATTTACTGAATTACTGATAATTATAAAATGGACAACGCTGTTTAGTAATTCTTTTCTATATCATCACAAATATTACCACAGATATTCTTGAAATATCATATTGAGGATATATCTCCCTCCCCTAATGGTGCTCATCAGTGAACTATTCAAACATTGAAATACTGCGGAGAATGTGCTCATACTGAAACCAGGGAGTTTTGGTTTCTCTTTCATATTTGTCACTTAGCAGTTGAGTCTCTGCCTGTTGCTGCCCTAAAGGCAAGCATTGTCATCATAGGTACATGTACATAATAAAAAAATAATATTGTGCTGCCAGAGCTACTATAACAGTTTTTAAGAAAGGACAATATAACACTATTATGTATGTATGTAGAGTATGTAGATTTTGTTGCTTTTAGTATGTACAGTAAGTGGTTCTGCTGTGAGCTCTTTATCAGTATTGTTTATTAGTTTGTTTGTCTGCACATTTCTCCAGGATTGTGTGCCCTTTCCATCAGCAACGATAACTGTTACCTGGCATACCCAGGCAGCGCTACGATAGGCGAAGTTCAGGTGTTTGACACAGTCAACCTGGTAGGTGAACACAACCTGTAAAGGTACTTATAACTTACTGTGATTATAAATGGCTATAAAGAGATCCAGACATTACAAGAAGGTGCATCGTGTGCACCTATTTTAATTCTCTTTCTGTTTAGAGGTCTTGCTCCTGTCTACTGCCTGTTATATTTTCATCTTTATTGTACGTCTTGTTCGAAAGGAGTAAAAGCTAAAATTAAATGCAGTGTTTCGTTGTTTATCTCTCTCAAGTAGGACATCTCTAACTCCTCTGTGTGTGTGTGTGTGTGCGTACATTCCAGAGAGCGGCTAACATGATTCCAGCCCACGACAGCCCATTAGCGGCTCTGGCTTTTGATGCCAGTGGAACCAAACTGGCCACAGCCTCAGAGAAGGTAGGACAATTACTGTACAGTACATTGGCCTATTGTATAGGTGGTTTATTTGTGTTTTTTTTCTTTTTCCGCCCAAGTAAACAAGAAACCCTGTTGTTGCTTCCTTTTGTTGTCATCCTCAGTATCACTTGTTTGTTTCGTTTCCTCCCAGGGCACAGTCATTCGTGTCTTCTCAATCCCCGAGGGACAGAAGCTCTTTGAGTTTCGGCGAGGAGTCAAGAGGTGAAACAGATTTGACGACTGACGTGCTGCGGTTTTGTTTGTTTGTTTGTTTGTACTTTTGAAAATAAAATCTGTTTTACAGTGGTTGCCCTTATGAAAAAGAAATATATTCAAGTATGCTATTAGTATACTTCTTTTAAACTAAAAAATAAGCAAGTATACTTCAGCTTACTTTTTATGTGCTTATCAGTTGTATACTAGTATTTAAGTAGTAGTATTAAATAGTATTTAAGTATATTTGCTGTAAACTGACAAGTATAAGACAAGTCTAAGTATACTTGGCCTGTACTTGTACTTAAACTTAGGTATACTGACAAGTATATGGAAATACCCAGCATGCGTTTCAGTAGTTAAAAGTAGTAGTAGTATAAATAAACTATTATGGTTATAAATAAATAAATTGTCACAAATTGTTGTGTGACATGGTGTTTTGCCTTCTGTATGGTTGGTGATTGTTAAGTTATTGTTAGTTGAGAGTAGGAGCTGCCTCTCAGTAACTGTAGACTTAAAATAATTACTTCCACTTCCACTCATACTGCATTGAAAAACTATTAACAGTTATTCAGAGGTGCACTTTAATTAACTGTTATTACATCACTAGTAAACTAATGGTATATATGAAGGTTTATTTGTAGTCTACTTTTATAAACTAAAAAGTGGGCCAATTTAGTCTCAAGAAGTATTAAAATAGTTTATTAGTAGTATACTAGAAGTTCACTCATTCACTCTGTTTCTTTGATTTTAGGTGTGTGAGCATCTGTTCGCTGGCTTTCAGTATGGAAGGCCTGTACCTGTCGGCCTCCAGCAACACAGAGACAGTCCACATCTTCAAATTAGAGACGCAGAAGGAGAAGTATGTGTACGTTCATTTCTCTGTTTATACATTAGATTTTAAAAGTCCTGGGACAACTGGGTTTGGTTTTCCTAAGCATCTTTGCAACAGAGAAACACAGGCTCCTCATTCTGTTTGTGTGTGTGTGTGTGTGTGTGTGTGTGTGTGTGTGTGTAGGCCTGCAGAGGAACCCACCACATGGGGAGGCTACCTGGGGAAGGTTCTGATGGCGTCCACCACCTACCTGCCTTCCCAGGTTACGGAGATGTTCACCCAGGGACGAGCCTTTGCCACCGTACGTCTGCCCTTCTGCGGACATAAGAACATCTGCGCCTTAGCTGTGTGAGTGTCCACAAACACACATTTCATGGCTCTGTGCTTGGAAGTGGTGTCCAGTGTCCTCTATGAGCCAGAGGCTGGTCATGCAAATTAGTTTTTGATTCATTTATTATGACATAAAGTTACGGATCTGTGACTTTTGACTAAACTTCCCCTTTTGACGTGTCAGTTAACATTGTTTTTGTTATACATTTCTTTATGATGATTACTGGCGCAGTCTTTCTGTTGCTGCTCATGCTAACTGCTAATTGTGAAGTAACAAGTGCTGCTAATTCAGATGTTTTTATTTCTGCCTCAGGTAGTTTTGTCTCAAAGCTGGAAGAAACCTCTTAGTTTATTTTCTCTGAAACTGTCCCTTCATTTAGGAGGTGACACGCCAAGTTAAAATGGAAGAACTCAAGGCGACTGATACAGACTGTTGCTGCCTCACGTTGCCTTTCGTAAGGGCCAGAAAGTGCACAAGTAAACAGTTCTATACCAGTAGGTGGCGGTCGACTGTATTTGTCAGTCAAGGGGGGAAAGCAGATATGCAAACTGTACGGCAGCGTTTGCTTACTGTTTCCACACCACTCCTGCTCACCAAAAAAATGTCTGCACACTGTAATTCATATTTCAATTTGGAATTAAGTTCTGAGGTTGGAGCTTCACAACTAGAACTAACTCACACTGGACTTGAGATCTGTGGACACTGTCAGTGCCATTAATAAAGCAGCTCAAGAACCATTAATGTTGTGTTTCTGCTTATGTGCTACACATTTGTTTTGAACAATAGTGTTTAAAAAGCTTAAAGCAGAGTCACTTAAAAAGAACAGGAAGTGCCTAATTAACTGTTGTAGTAATTGCATCAGCCTGTAACAGTCTGTCTGTTTAATCATTGCATACCAGTATAAAGTTAGAATTGTTTTCCAGTAATGAATATATGTATTAATATATGTAATATATGTAAACTGTTTCTTTTTTTTGTCTTCAATTAGGATTCAGAAGATCCCCAGGTTGTTGGTTGCTGCTGCTGATGGTTACCTGTATCTGTACAACCTGGATCCACAAGAGGGAGGGGAATGCACACTCATGAAGCAGCACAGGTAGGACAGATACACACACACCTACACACACACAGCATTGACAGGGTTTCTGTTATTAAATGTGTTTGTTGACATCAGGTTAGACGGAAGTGCTGAGGCACCCAATGAGATCCTTGAGCAGGGGTCACATGATCGCCCACTCGTGGCCCAAACCTACAGCGCTGCTGTGACTAAAGGTACATCACACAACGACAGTCATGAATATTTTTTGTTAAAAAGTCCTGCTCCTAAATTTCCTAATAATTTTCTAATATATCCTGAGAAGTTTCCTGGTAACCCCTGTTGGTACAAATTGTTGGAAAAGCAAAGACAAAATTCTAAGGTGGTTTCTCAGTGTGTCACATTTGTGAGCAGTCATTTTATCAGAATTTTCTATGAAGAAAATTTCAGTTTAAACCCATTACATATTTATTCTTATTGTTATGAATTCTTAGCTGATAACTTGTATAGAATTCTTATGGACTTTGTCATTGTCATTTTGTGCAATGTGTGTAAATCAAGTCGATATTTGACCTCTGAACTCTCGTGTCTTAGGTTACTGTGAAGAGCAGGGCGCCGTGGGAGGGGCGGGCTTAGAAGATGACCTCAATGACTTGCGCTTAGAGGAAGAGAACGAGCAACCGCCACTCATTCTCGAAACTGACTGACTTAACGGACACCTGTACCCACCAATCAGAGGGCTCCTCTGGTGCTGCTATGAACATGTGACCCAAGGGGAGCACGGGCAGGGTCAAAGACGTGGTGGCTGTGTTTTTAAACACTCAGAGTGTTCAAGAGCCTATCTGTCAGTCTGTCTGTGCGTTTGTCTTTTCATATACACGTCTTTCCCCCACTCCCCTCTGCTCCCTTTTCCCTCAGTTTTGCCTGCGCAGGCCAGACTGAAGCTTTGCATGTTCATGTGCCAACGGCTAGAAACATGCTCCAATGTGAAAATGAGCATCTGTGAGTGTGTGCGCGTCGGGTATTTGATCAAAAAAAAAAATAAATGTAGCCGTGTCTCCACTTATAAGAGACACACACACACAGACGCAAACACTGTGTATAATGAACGTGATTGTGTAAGTGCCTCTCTGCCCCAGTGTCATGGTTTCTTCTGTTTGAGAGGGGGTATCTCTTTGCATTGGCTTAATAAAATCTATTTTCAGTTGTTGGATCTTAATCGAGGGTGTGTACAATGTTTTCTAACCCCTTTCCTCTCTCACGCACAGTCACACACTCTCCGTTCGGTGGAGAGCGTGGCGTCACACATCTGGCTCCAGGGATGATTTGTAAGCTTTTGGCACGAGGCAGAGGTGTTTGCGTGTGTGTTTGTGCGCTTGTGCTGGGCATGTACATTAGCAAAACACTGAGCAACTAGTCTCCACTTATCCCTGCTCATTTTTATTTTTATTTTTATTTTTTACCTCATCTAAACAGAGGCTCAGTGGACCTTCCCGCACTCTCCCCACTCCTCAGGCCTGCAGTCATTGGTTGATTTTAAGCTCTGATATTAGTGATCGTTTAAAAAGAAAATCTACATAACCAATCATAACCAATGATGTGTCATGTGTACAAAAACATGCATGGTGTCGTCGACGTGGTGATGTGTCCATCCATGGTGGTGAAGATCAGCGTAGGTCAAGCAGCAGAGAAGAAAGGCAGTTACAGCTAGCTCTTACTCCTCATCCTACTGTATAACTACTCTGTACATAACTAGATGTGGCAAAATATCACTACCTTATTGTCGGGTTATGATTCAAGACTCTGTGGGATAGTGGGTGTTTGGCCACAGAGTGAATAGTGGATTATAATTTGATTTATCCGGAGCTCTGAGCGCCATTAACGGTCCAGGATGCTGCATGATTTCCCTTTTAATCCTTTGGTGTCTGGAGCCGCTAAACAAGGATTAGCCAAGGGATTTTGGAGTGTCAGACATTTTCTAATGATTTTGTATAAAATGTGAAACATTCATCTGAAACTAAAATGAAAATAAATTCAATGTTGATGTATGAGATAGGTGCCTTTTGTTCTTGTTACACTGTGGCATCTAAAGAGAGAAATTTGTATCCCAGCTACAGCTAGACATTTTAACATGGTTCAGAATGATTGAATGAATTAACAAAAAATGTATAAATAAATTGACTTCCTGTATGGTTTGGCAGGTTACAGCGCTGCAGAGACATTTTATTACCAAATCAGTGATGGATCTAGTCAATCAGTTATCCAGGGAAAGCTCAAATTTTTTAGGAATTATCTGGTTTTTCAGTTTTTAATGTATTTTTGAGCAGAAAACAGGCATAAATTATTAATTATTATTTTATTAATTAAATTGTTTAAAAATCTCTTAGTTCATGTAAATGTAAATGTTGCCTGCTAAAGCTATTATGACTATTTTAAAAATATTGATTATTATGATTATCAGGCCACTTCTGGCCATCCCCTAGAAGTGTCCAGTTTCAGGAAATTACTTCATGTGGTCATTCTGGCAGTTGGTATCGTGGTCGCCCCTCAACCCAGGAACGCAGTTCGAGACCCAGCTGTGTCATATGCTGAAGTGTCCCTGGGCAAGACTCTGAACCCCCACAATGTTCACCCAATGAAGGTGAACAAGCCAGTGTACTCTGCAGCGACCCCGACCACCCCCGACACCCACACACCCTTCATGTGATAAGTTGATTAAATGTACCATAAACTCAAATGTAACTGCTTCTGTGTTTTACCTAATCTTAAAGGTGCATTAACAACGTGCTTTTAAAGTCCACAGGTCCAAGAGGAACTGTAGCATCAGGTGTTACAAGTGACTTTCTACATGTTTAATTCATTGTTAATATAGACTTGTTGCTTAGAGCAGGTTTAATAAAGCCTGGTAGAAGTCCAGTGTCAACATGTCTCACTTGGTGAATATTCTCAACCACATAATGAATTACAGTGTGTAACATATGTGAAAAAGTAATTTCCCCCTAAATAGTTTGGCAGCTGTAATTTGTTTAGGTCCCTCTTCGTTGCTTTCAATTTGACTTCCACGTCGCTGTGGGGGAATTCTGGCTCACTCTTCCTGGCAGAATTGTTGTAATTCAGCCACACTGGAGGGTTTTGGAGCATGACTCAGGATTTAAGTCCGGACTTTGACTAGATCACTCCTTTTTTTCTTTTTTGAGCCACTCAGAGGTGGATTTGCTGGTGTGGTTCGAATAATTGTCTGCATAACCCAAGCTTGCTTCAGCTTGAGGTCACCGACAGATGGCTGGACATTCTTCTTCAGGATTAGAGTACAGAATTCATAGTTCCATCAATTATTGTAAGTTGTCCAGGCCCTGAAGCTGCAAAGCAGCAACAAACCATCACACTACCACCATCACATTTGACTGTTGATATGATGATCTTTTTATAACGTGCCTTAGAAATGGCTTTGGAGCCCTTTTCAGATTGATGCGTGTCAGTTTCTCATTTGTTCTCGAATTTCTTTAGATCGCAGCATAATGTGTTGCTTTTTGAGATCTGTCAGTGTGCTGTTTTTTGTCAGGCAGCTTCTATTTAATTGATTTCTTGATTCAACAGTTCTGGCAGTTTTCAGGCCTGGGTGTGGCAAGTTAAATTGAACTCTTCCATCTTTTGAAATGCTTAGTCACTGTAGAGGTTGCGGGTGTGCTGGAGTCTATCACAGCTATCATACAGGCGAGTCTCCAGTTAACCTGACTGCGTGACTGTGGGAGGAAGCCATGCAAACTCCACACAGCACTTACTTTTTCACGTTTCTTTCCCCTAAATAAATGAAATCATCACTTAAAAACTGCATTTTGTATTAATTCTGGTTATATTATTATAGTACAATTTGTTTGATGATATGAACCATTTAAGTGTGAGAAATATGCAAAAACAAAAAATCAAACCACATTTAGACTCCTTCCTCATTCTTACACAGTCCTGTGGAGTTTTTGAGAAACTACTGTTGAAAGATCTGTACTTCATCAAGTGTGACCATCTTCCTGCGAATAAGCCATACACCTTTCTGCTTTCACAATAATATGGGACTCCATCACTTGCTTGTTGTTTATTAAGACTTTGCAGCAATCACAACACATTTGCCGCACACAGGTGGGCTCTCTGAGAATACAGCTTTACTCACTCCTCCCTCTGGTGTAAAAGCCACGATGCAAGACACACAACACACAGCAGTGACATATTCAACAAACTCTCTAGCATGTATGAATAAACAATGTGGCATTCAAAAACCATTACAGAATAATAAGAGCAAAGGTCAAAGGAAACCAAAACTTCATACAGAAACTGACCTAGTACATTAAAGGCATACTGATATGCACAGTGAGAAGACAAAAACTGACTAGAACAGGCTTTGACTGCTACTAAGACAGCACTTAGTAAGACTATTTGTAATGTTAAAGTCTTAATATTCAAAGAGCTCTCTCTGGAATTGGGACTTTCGCCTCTGCTAGAGACAGAAGAGAATAAAATGCATGAAGACTAGTTTTCTGTTAAACCTACTGTCTCCTCCAGCTCCTCTGTGTGGTGGACAGCATACTTGTTCCTTCTGACTCTTCCTCCAGTCGCTCCTTCAGCAGGGAGCGATTGTGACAGACATTTGCCAGTGCCACCACTGCTGTGTTACGACCCTATAAAACAATGGCAGAGGTCTCCATTACAGCTTAACAAAAAGAAAACATAAACAGGAAAGACAGTGATCTAAAGCAGGGATTCTCAGTCCTGTCCCTCAAGTATGCCTGCTCTGCTTGTCCAACTATCCCTGCCCTACCCATTGTTGATCACCTGAGTCAGGTGTGTTCAGACTCAAACTGGAAGATAGCATCTTGAGATGAGGGTAGAGCCTGGAAAGACAAAGTGAACCGAAATTTCCAGTATTTGATTGACTAAACACTGATCTGAAGGTCAGAGCAAAACTGGAAAACTGTTCATTTTAATGTGGTCAACCGGGAGCATGCATAAGAGAGACTGTGAATGAACTGGCCAGCTTTCAGTTGTGTATTGAAGAATCTGAACTGAAGTGGATCACTGGGTGAACTTACTCTGCCTGTTACTCTGTTCAGATTGGTATTTTCTGCTACACATACATGTAGACAAAAAATATATTCAGAAGACAAAACTAAAAAGAGAAAAACTCTAAGAAACAGTTCATGTGTGTAAAATGTGTGTGGACGTGTGTGTTTTTTACACAGATTAAATGTGTGTATGACTTTCATGTTTAATGTGTTTTCTTTAAAAATAACTTGTGCTATCTGAGCAGCCTCTACGGTAGCGCTGAGGTCTTCACGCTTTGTTTGTCCTTCTCCAGTTTAACTTTGAGCCTGGTCAGGATTTCCGTTGCTCACCCAGCTCTGCCATCTGAGTGCTTCTTTCTCAGCCTCTGATTGAAGCGATGTCTCATCCATCGCCTCACCTTCAACAGGTCGGCCTCTCACATCCCTGTTGCGTTCATTTTGAACAGTGAAGCACAGGCGAGGTTGTGGAGGTCAGGAGGGAAGCTTGCCACTATCCTGTCAGTCAAACTCACCCAGGCAAACATGGCTCTTCCTGCCTCTTTCAGCTGACAGCTCTGTCCTCTGCTTCTCAACCTGTCTGAGAACCAACAGGAAACAAATTTCCCACTTGTCTACCTGCTAATAATATACTGTATAATAAGCATTTATGTCTGTGAAAACCAGTGATATCAGGTTCCTGATAGTGTGAACAAACACAGCAGAGAGTCCAACACAGTAAAATTTAAATTGAAGTGACGCAATCAATTCACCTGTGTACAAATTCAATGTTTGTTTGTTTCTTTATGCCTAAAGCTCCTGATCGAAAATTACTGAATATGCAGGCTTTGATATAAATCCCTTATGAAAAAGAAGTACATTCAAGTATACTATTAGTATACTTCTTTTAAAATAAAAATGAGCAAATATACTTGAAGTAGACTTTTTATGTACTTGTTAGAGGTAAACTAAAAAGTGGGCCAATTTAGTCCCTGTATGTCAAATGGCCCTGTGACAATCCAGTACTCACTGTGCCAGGTTGGTGCACCAGTTCAAAGTGGGCCTCAGCTCATCTCTTCCCCCTTTTGGCTTGAGGAAGTTTGTAAACTTGTCCAAGAGCTGTTCCGAAGGTCAAATCTGCCTTTAGAAACACACACTGCTCCTCCAAGATGGAGAAAATCCCCATAGGCTGGAGAGATGATAGAGAAGTCGAGGTGGGAAGAGAAACAATGAGCAACATACGGTGTAGAACAGTATATGTTCATGTATGTGCACTTTATGGCAACAGTGTATGTTACCTTCTCCAAAAGTCCAATACAAGCCTGCAGGTCCAGGCCAAAGTTGATGAAGACCCAGTCAGTTCCAACCTACTTGTACTCTTCTTGCTCCAGAACCAACATGTGGTTGCTGAAGAACTACTGCAGTTTCTTATTGGTTAGGTTGATGCACAGCTGCTCAAAGCTGTAAACTGAAACAAAAGACGGTGAGAGGATGAGCTGACATAGCCCGAAGTTAATGAACATGTTCCCAAAGAACAAGTGTCTTGGGTCTTATTGATCCAGGTCACCATCCGCTTGTACATGTGCACTGGTCCTGGTTCTGACCTGAGTTTGAATATTGTGTTCTAGGTAAGGGCATTGTCTCCTCTTGTTGAATAGTTGTTGACTCCAACAAAGTTTTATCATCTGCATAGTATGTGTGTAATAACTTTGGTCACAAACTTGTGCCCATGAGGTGAGGTGACTTTGTCAGCCACTTTAGGAAGGATTGGAGACAGGGGGAACAGATTTAATTTAATATTAATATTTTGAACATATGTAATAGTGTGCAACACTTGCAGAAAAAAGTAAGACACAAATAAGATGGAAGGAACAAAGAAAGGGCGGGCTTTACAAGAAATGTCAAACGTAAAGGAGTGGTACGATGACAGAGAAGAATGACAGGGTAGAGAGCGGTGCCTTGATGATAAAGAGGTTGACTTTTTATCCACTCAGTGGAATCCACATCAGCCTGTTCCTCTCTGGGTTTCTGTTTGAACTTCATGTTTCCAAAGTGCATTACGCCTCAGGTCAGCTTGTGCACGCTCATCTTCTCCTCGGGAGTGAAGCCTAGGACTTCAAAGGCTTCCTGCGAACACACTAATGTAGAGAGGAAGAATACAGAAAAGAAAATACACCAAAAGTTGCATTAGACGGAGCAACAGCACCATCAACAGGTCAGTGAATTTATATAACAATATTATTAAACAGTCATCCAGGTTTTTTTTTACAAATTTAAAATCAAAGTACAGCTTGAAACATGAAAAATCAATGCATAAAAGATCTGAGTTACAGTTCACTGATGTAACTCCTTCATCCATGTTGTCCACCACAGTGACTGACAAACCTACACGTACAGTTTGGGTTCTGGATTCAGCAGCAGACCCTCTGGAAAAAGTATTCAACATAATAATAACAATAATAATAATAATAAGATAATAATCAAAATAACGAAGAAGAAAGTGTTTCCTAATGTTTGTTGCACTGTCAGAATTTTGTCAGGATTTTGTGCTCACTTGAATTGATTTTACAGTTACTGTTTAGTATAGTAGTATACGCATAGTATAAAAAACACTACAGTGTTGATTATTACACATTTTAGTGTCATTATTTAGATGAGTTTGATTGAGAGTGCCTTCATAGAAATTAGACATGTAAACTACTTTTAGTTAAAAGTAAATCAGTCACCTTTGGCTGTTACTTGATGTCACTACTTAGCTTTTTCAGCATTTTCAGGTGGTTTCATTAAAAAGGGTATTCACTATTTATCCTTTGCTTTTAGGTTAACTTTTGTTTCAGGTTATTTAGGGGTATTTAGTTATTTGCATACAAGTAGAAAAGAATACTGTACCTACTGTGAAACACGGAGGAGGCTCTGTTATGTTCATGGGCTGCTTCGCTGCATCTGGCACAGGGTTTCTTCAATCTGTGAAGGGTACAATTAAAACTCAAGACTTTCAAGGCATTCTGGAGCAAAATGTGCTGCCCAGCGTCAGAAAGCTTGGCCTCAGGCCTCATGTGTCCTCCAACTGTAAAATATTACATCTTAATTTAGTATAATCAGATTTTCTCCTTCTTCTTCTTCTTTTATGCTGAAGACTTATTTTTAGTGTTAAATTAAGAGGAAATTCTGTGTAATTTTCTTTTTCAAGCTATCATACAAAACTAATAAAGATTTCCAGAAGTGAAGGGTATGAAGGGTATCTTGAGTTTGTAATTCTTGCCTATATTCCCTTTCTTATTAACCAGTGCAGCTTTATTGGGCTTCCCTCCAGACAAACGTTGGAAGCTGTGGTAGTTTCCCTCAGCAGCCTGCAGGGAAATTACTCTCTAGCAGATCTGACAAACACAAAACTCCACTCACAGGTCTCAATGTCAGCACCAGCAAGCTGGTTATGTGTTGCACATGTAAACATCTTAAGATGTTTTTTCTAATGCTTGTCCAAGTTTCTAAATCTTGGTTGGGTTAACCTGAAGAAGCTGGTCACCCAGAGAGCCCTGAACCCTAACACACACACGAAACATGTGCATGTTTGCACACAAACAGGCTGAAGAGTCTGAAGCTTTGCTCTCAGTGGCTCCAGCATTGGCAAAGTACCGAATGACCTTCTTAGTGTTCTCAGTCTTGCCAGCACCAGATTCTCCACTGGAGGAAAAATACCAGGAAGGAGTTAATAATAATATAGGCTACATGAAAAATATCATTTGTAAGGGTGATTCGATGATTCTGTGATGTCAGGACGTGAAAAAGGTATAAGAGCAAAAAACAGAGTGTATGAAGCTATTTACTGCTGAATTCCCTGAGTAGATCAGTAGGCTGCTGATGTTCCCTGTCAGCTCTAACCTGATGCCACATAATGGCTTAAAAGTATTTTTCTACTCCCTAAACAAATTATTACACGCCACAGTAATTAAACACCTCTAGCAACTGCCCCACTCCCTCCTTCCAAATACAATTGCCTAATGACTTTAAGCGACTCATCTGGAGGGCGTCATCTCTTATTGCCCTATGCTTTCCTCCTCCTTACTCCACATCCAGCTTTTTATTCTCTGTGCTTCACTTTTAAGAATACTTTATTAACGTCAACACAACCATGATACAACAATCACATAGAGAACAATGTACACAATCTTCCACTTACACTACCCCCGAACACACCAACAAAGACAAAAATATTTCTTTTTCTTTTTTTTCTTTTTTTTCCCTCCTCTCACACTAAAAGCGAATAGTTAGATAATAATATAGTTCAAATGTCCAATATGCTCCAAGGAAGAGTTTGTTCTTTGTCCATAGTCTTTCTTCTTCTGAGCTCACAGAGAATTTGTTTAATCACCATATTACTGTCTATGATTGTTTGTTTCAAGACCATTGCACACCGTGTTTTCCATAACTTTACTGTTACTATGGCAATGATCAATTGAAAGAGTTGTTCTTGTTTTGGTGACATTGTTTCCTCTAGAAGTCCGTACATAATAGATGTGTAATTAATGTTGAAGTTCAGTCCCAGTCCTCTCAGGAAGCTCCACACCTCCTGAGCTCTGTAACAGTCCATGAGCAGGTGTTGTTGTGTTTCATCCTGGTCACAGTGGATCATGGGACACTGTTTCGTTGAGACATAACAACTCCAGGACACTACTGCTCTTACAGGAAGTCTACCCACACTTATCAGCCAGCGGACATCTCTGATGCTCTCTGAGATATTTTTATTTTTTAATGTTTCTATAACCTCTTTTCTCAGTTGTTCAGTTAAATGTTTATAACTAATAAAGCCTCCATATTTAAACTCATTTAAAATATTAAAAATGGTTTTACTTGAACATGTTTTTTTTTTTTTCACTTTTTATAATCTGAAATAAAATCACCATATGTTAATTTATATTGTGGACCATGTCGAGCTTTTCCCCTCCGCTTCTGCCACAGCGACAGGTCACCGACCC
>OMLM01012005.1:6895-28037 GCA_900302695.1 Helostoma temminkii
CAACAGAACAGGGTTAACGGAAACTTGACATTGCCGTGCTGTTTGCTGCTGCAGTAGTGATGTACCAGAAATAAACCAGATTCTGAACATGTCAGATTTCTTTCTCTGAGGAACGATAAACATAGCACCATTATACATTTTGCATCCAAAGCCATCCGTCTGCACCTCTATCAGCCGCCATGTATTTGGAGACTTAAACTCTATACACATGCAACACAGAGCTTTGAACAGCCTTAAATACACAATAACACAGTGTTACCTTTACAACTGGAGGTTATTTCTGCAGTTAAGCACAGCATCATGAGATACAGAGTTTTGACCCAATCTGTGGAGCTGGTTCTGGTCTTGTACCCGTTACGTTTGTGATTATTGTGCATTATTTGACATTCTCTGGCTCATTCCTTTGTGCATATCATTGATTGTAAAGTTGTTCTGAGCCTAAGGAGATGTGCTTTAACAGATGCACATAATAAAATGCAGCAAAATATGGATTTCATTGAACAGTTTTAGCACAAAAGTCTAAGCTCTGTTTCACTTAAGTGACAGTTAATTATTCATGTTTTGGTTTTGTTTTTTTGTTTTTTTGTTTTTTTGGCTGTGCTTGTTTGTGTGTGTGTAATTTGTTTTCACTTGTTAGTGGTAAAGTTTCATTTGTATTTTGCATCCAAAGCTAATTTGGGTAAAGCTGCTTCCCTGTTGCTACATCGCTATAATGTTCAGATGAATGTGCCTTGGTGGAATGAGTCCTCACTGCAGGACTCTGCATTTACAGAAAGATGGTGATGTTTGCACTTATTCAATCTCATCAAGGACAATGTGGAGAAAATGAAAATGACAAGATAAACTGATTAACAAGATACAGGTAGATACCTCTCGAGGTGCGTCTCACATAATCAAGAGACAGGTCAGTAGTGCTGCTTATAATCAGAAACGACTTCAGCTGTAATAGTAATGTATGGTGTATGCAAAATGTACATGATAGCTGTCCTGTCAAGCTGCATCAGATCAGTGGGTGCTAATTACAGAGGTAATCAATACACATCTAGTTCAGAAGATGACATTTTACTGGTGGAATTTAGTGGTTCTCTGCAGTTAACAGTCCCTATGACAAGATACAGTGCAAATGGAGCCATTCAGAATAATAATAGTGTCACAAGTACACGGGTCAAAAGCTCTTTTTAGTATTAAATTAGAGTGAGGGTATTGAGTCATGGGTATTAAGTCAATTGAAGGGTGAAATCTGAACGCAGCATGAAGCGGCAGAATTTAGGACAGCGCAGCAGTAATTGGACTAGACGCTGGGGAATGAGAACAATTTGCTGTATAAATGTTCTGCCTGATACGACCTGCTGAGACTGAGATCCTGCTATGGATTGAACGGCTGAAATAGGAGTCACTCTATTCAAAACTTCACCGGTTCTTAATATTTTGGTTGAGTCGAGCAGAGACGTCTTTATTCTGTAAGCTGCCGTCAAGTTTAGAGTAGTTAGAACAAACTCACCTGGCTCGGTGGTGTGTTTAGACAGTGTCAGCATCAGGGCAGAAAGAAATAGAGCCATCGCTGTCATGTGCACCACAGGTGTCCATGTTTGGCTTAAGGTCAACTAAAAGTTTATTTCTGCCTTGTCTTGCAGACAACGTATTCCAATGACAATGTACTTTGTAGTTTTTCAGTACTTCTTGGGACTAAATTAAAAATTATACTTGAAGTTTGTTACAAACAAACATCTATATATACTGTTAGTTAACTAGGGATGTACCATTAGTACACTGTCTAGTTTATCAGAGTATACTTCTAAATACAAAAAGTGAATATACTTAATCTTGTAACATTCTTTTGTCCCACTTACTTAATTGGCTGAAAGGAATGTATTTCTGTATACTTGTGAGTATTAGTCACGAATGCTATAGTATAGTATATATAGTATATAAGTATAAGTACATTTTTAAGTATAGTACAGTATTGCGAGTATGATTATACTTAAATATAACTCTCATTAGTATATTTCCGATAAGAAAACTAACATTTGTAGTTTAAAAGAAGTATACTAGTGGTAAACCTGAACCCTAAACTTCTTTTTTGTAAGAGAGTCACAAGTGAACTTAACAAATTCAGCTGTAGATGAACTGAAAAGGTGCCAGCTACCAATCCTCGCTTTAACTGAGGTTTAGTGTGGAGTTTCTTGTTGATTTTCAAAACTTGCATATAGCTTTAATATTGTTTAAGATTGTTCTGTGTCTTTGTGTGATTGTTGTGCATGTCTTTTTGGTCATTTTGTGTCTTCTAACTAATTTCTTTCAAACAATATAGGTGAAGAATAATTTGGCCTCTCTGACCCCTTGACCTGTGTCGCATAGACGTTTTTTCAAGTCTATTTTCCTTCGTTTGCAAATGTAACCACAGTGATTGTGTGGCTTGGCTCTGAGCGCCTCCAAAATGCAGGTGACCTCACTTTGTATTGTACTCAAACCCCTTCTGTGTAAACACAGACAAAGCTTGACAGGGAGGTCAGATGCCATCTGTCATTATTAGCTGGTAAAGGTTAATTGTCATGGTGCTTTTGTCAGTCAAAGAAGCACTGAGCTACAGTAAAGTCATTTTAAACTTGGCTTTTAGTTTCTTTCTTGTAAGGTGGCTCCACTCAGCTTGTATGTTACTGTCAGTGCTTCTTTGACTGACAAAAAGCACCACGACAATTAACCTTCATGTTTTTTGCTGGCTCATAACGACAGTTGGCTTCTGACCTCCCTGTCAATGCCAGAATGCAACTTGTTGTTTACAACTTGACGTCATCGTGAAAAAGGACAATTATCCATACATGGTCAGTGTGAAACCTTCATGAATATTGATGTGTTGACCTTGTGGTGGACGGAGGTAGTGTTACAAAATAACTGACTGAAAACTGCAGTAGCATGGACTTTACATTTAACTTCAGTGTCATGATCAGTTTATCACAGGGGTTGAGACCAAAGGAAATCGAGATATTCAGATTGATCAGGAAAAGGTGAGCTAGGCTTTCACAATCTGGCTCCTGACAAATCCTGGCATCAACTTTTTAATGGTTTTGTGTGTTTGCAACTGTTTGTTTTCATATTTCATATTCATATTTCATATTTGTGTCTTTGTGAAAGACATTTTCTGTCTTTCAAATCAGTTCAGGTGCTTTCAAACAAGAAATATTAAAACTTCAAACAGAGCATCTGGATGGCCATCCCTTGGCCTGCTGGACCCCTATGCCTGTGCCCTACAGGCCCATTCAGTATTTCTACTTTCACATTTTGAAGGAAAGCCATTGCATATCTACCACATCAATTTCATATGAAACTGTATAAATTCTTATATATTTTGACTCGTGATGTGAGTGCATGTTAACGCGTGACAGCCAGTTTGGAAAGCCTAGCATCAAAACTCTTGAGTAGGACTGAGGTAAAATTCTCCTACATATATGAGCTGAGAAGCTCATTGTCTGTCAGCTTCTTGAAATAACCCACCAAAATACTCACTGTAAGTGTACAAACTGCCAAAAATCACAAAGATGCCCAGCTAGACTCCCAGAGACTGTAATCAGATGAGATTTTTTTTTCTCTCGACTCCCCCTCATCGCCTACATCTCTAACCCGACAGGATGACAGGTTACCAAACTCTGTCCAATTAGCAAACTACTTGTGAGTCCACACAAGTTTTGTTTGCTAACCCAAGTTCACTTGTCATTGAGAAGTGTCGACCTAAACACATCACGATGCAACAAAGAAAACTTCTTACATTATTGTGAAAACCATAACTAACGCTGCTGGTGTTGTCGTGCTAAGAAACAGTGGAGTGTTTATGTGTAATAGCAGCACTGAAGCAGTTATTAAAACTGAACTATTGATCATGCGATGACAGAGAGACACATCCATGAAACACTATGAAACAAAGTCTTTACAGTGTAGATTACATTTAACTGGTGAAATGTAAAGGGGTGTTTTATTTAGGGGGACAATCTACAACCCAAAGAAACAATGTTGATTATCTGTCAAATCACTTCAATTTCAAAATTGTTATTCTTTTCTAATTAGCTGTGTAGCTTTTTTCCATGTATAAATCCTGATATTTGAATTTTGTATGCTGTGTATGAATATACATTTTCCACTGGTCTGTTTTCTTTTTCTCTGCAGTTTTGAAATGTACATGAAAATGGCAGGAACACGATAAACAAACAAAACAGTAGATGTTGAGAAAAATGACAGAAGGTTTTTTTCCCTGTGATGCTGACGAACAATGTTGCTATGATCTCAGTCCGACTTCCAGGTTTGATGTATCATTATCTTCACATTTATCTTCTTTGTGATTTATCTTCACTCTTCACCCACTGGCCAATCAGCATCATTGCTCTCACCTGTATACATATACCACACCACTAACACCACTTCCTGCCAGATTGTTTGCTTTCTTTCCAGAAGAAGACTCTAGCTTGCTTACCTGCTTCTGCTCAATCCAGTTTTCCTCACTAAACATGTACCTGTTATTCCACCAACATCTCTTCTGTAGGCCCAGCTGAGCACCACCTAGCTTGCAGAAGGTCTCTAAACAACTTTTTCATATTTCATCTCTTTCCCATCCCCTACTTCCCCTGAGTTTCAAGGTTTTTAAAACTCAAACTCATTTATTGGTGTCTAACATGTTATTGGGTCCTATATATCTAGGGAGCCTGGCTTCCAGTTGTACCAATTGTTACCCCACACAGTAAATAATCCTACAGCTCTGCTAGAGGTTTAAAGTCAATTAAGATTTTTATGACGCTCCAAAACTGTATTCACTGTTCTACAGACACTCCTTTTATAACTATTCTCATGACCAGTGTAAAAGTTGCATTAACAGTTTAGCAACTATACAAAAAATGCTCTACAGCCCACAATCAATCATCAGGGCTTGGTCTTGTTTGTGGAGGTATTATAGCTTATATCTCATAATGAGTGCAACACAGTGATCATTTGACACTGAAGGAAATATATTCAACATAGTAAACCTAGGCTGTGGTCATGGCACACAGGCTAGGAAAAGTGTTTATGCTGTACAAAACAGGCTAAAGTAACCTAACTGTAATACATCTATGTTGTTCTGTTGTTGCTTCTTGTTCTTTACTTTGTTCCTTTCCACTCACCCCAACTACTTGGCAGACGCCCGCCCGCCTTGAGCCTAGCTCTGCTGGAGAATTCTTCAGTCAAAGGAAAATTTTCCTCTCCACTGTCTCTTAGTGGAGACTTTTGTTGTAATTTGGTGCTATCTAAATAATGTGAATTGAATATTAATATAGCCTAGCGTAATGACTTGGCTTAAATTGCATTATTATTAGTTGTGTATTTTGTAATCTTAATAACTTTCCTACCAGATGGACACAGTGGCCAAAGTTCATACTGGTCTACTCTGTGTTACATCAACAAATAGGGTTAGTGTACAAAATTAGAGATCTAGCAGTTTACGTGAACAGGATGGCCTGGAATGGAGGCAAATTCCCATTCTGAATTATTTCTTTAGTCTGCCCCTTTGTTTCCAAGGAGTACACTACTTCTGTGGTGTGGGGCTTTCATGAAGACATCCTCTTTACATGCTGTAAATCCCACAGAGCTACTGTGGTTGTTGCACTGAAGAAGGCATAAAGTGAGAGTTAGGGTTTCACTGATAAGCAGTGGAAGCTGTGGTATTCAGATAAGCCTTTTGTACCTGATGTACAGTCGTGCGCCGTATCAAAGACTATCCGTGTCAAGGACATACGATGGGATCGCAATGGTACACTAGAGATTAACGCAAGCCGGGATGTGTGTTAAGGCGCAAGTTATGATAACCTTGTCGTCGCTTGTCAGGTCTGTAAACATCATCACCATTTATATTTCATCCCAACACGGGGGAAGGTGGCAGTTAATAGAGATTTAGACCTTCAGCGACTCCTTATCTGCTCCAGTGCATCTCACAGCAAACTATTCTCCTGCCGTTCACTTGATTTGCCTTTTTGTCTGTGATGCCTCATGATATATAATAACTATAATATCCTTCTATCAATTACTAGCAGACACCTTACACTTATCACAGCAAAATTATCAGCTGCATAGCCTGTCCTAAAGGAGTGTTAAATTGCCATCATGGGAGTGCTACAGGCAGTGATAAAAACTCAATAAACTCACTGTTGAGCAGCCTGCTGTAATACACAGACATATTAAGTCCTTCTAGGGATATTATAGGGATATTATAGAATATTATGGGGCTTATGTGTCAGGGAAATCTAAGTTTTTCACATTAATCTTGAGGGAACACAGCAAATGAATCACGATCCTAATATAGAGCACAAATCCTTTAAAAAAAGCAACAACAATGGAGTGAAGGGGCACTGATTGCCAAACATAAATCATGCATGGGCACCAGCTCCGCTCTGAGAGGATAGTAGGATTATAGTGTTGGGAAAGTAGTCATGGCAACAGAATATCTGTGACACGTGCGCACAAAGACACACAGATACACATCTCAATTCTATCTAAATTCGGTGTGTTGAGGTGACAGAAAGCACACACAGAGGGTTTTTTTGCTGCTACAGGAGAAACCTGGAAAATTACTTAAGCACTGTTATGCCACTTCTGACTGTAGATTTTCCATCTCACAGTCTTTTGCATTTTGCTGATGGATGGGCTCATTTACATTGCTTACTAAACAAGTTAGATTGTAAGCAAGTCACTAACACTTACTCTTTATAATGCAGCCTGTTTGCTGAATTCTTACAGTTTGATAGCAACTCGTTTACTACAAGCTTTGCAATTTTAAAAGTCAGAAGCTTGAGTTTAGTATAGAAATGTGGTATAATGATACTGCAGTACTGTGTATACTTTTCCATTTTTCAAAGGAGCATAAAACAATTTTGGACGTGCCTGTAGAAGCGTATTGCCACTGGGGGTGGGCATTTCCCATGGCTACAGGTACATTTTGACGCTAGCCTCGACTAAAAGCAGGTTTCTGGGGTAGTGAGGGTATGACTTTAGAAACACTTATTAAACCTGGTTACTGGAAATCTGTGGATACATGCTTAGGGGAGTAGTCAGATTTTTTTCTCTACGACTTGGTTCACAGATTTAAACTGTATAGATACAAAAGACTGCATGCAGTAGTTGAGGGACCTGACTGACAGACTGACACAACACTCTTTTTCACAACACAAACTGACTGAATTAAAGAAATACACTGTGAAAAGTGGCTTATTTAGACGTCGGCAGGAAACTTTGTGTTGGTTTCAGTTTTAGCTGGACTTTGCGAGGACATGAGGCACAAATCCTTCATGTAAAAACCTTAATCAAACTGTTCCTCTCTGCTAAAAGTAGTAGAGTTGTTCTGCACATGTGCTCTGGTACAGAAAAAAGCTATTTAAAACCTGGTTATGCATTTATTGGCGCAGTAATCTGAGCTCTCTGGGAGAAATCTCTACCTGGGGATATCAGGTTTCTCTAATCCCCTGCCCCCACACAACAATTAAGAAATCTGCTTCTTCAAGAAAGCCCACTGTAACGTGGTTAATAGTGTGTAAGCATGGTGTCCTACTAACTAAAGCATTTACCCATGTTCACAGTTCACAATTACTTAATTTCTGCTACATCATTTCCATAAGATACTGTTGTTGGTGAAGTGTGAAAGGCTAGCGGCTACTGACACACAGCAGAGCAGAGCAAACAGAGGCCTGCTGATTGAAGTCTGTGCTGCTCACATTACGTTATGAATGATGCACATGGTTTTTAGATGCAAAATGATCAGTTCAGGTCACCTTTTACTAAAAAGGTTTGCACACTCGATGAATGGTACCATTTTAGTGCATTTATGCACAGCATTGGTTGTTTGTCATAGGAAGTAAATAAAAATTCCAAATTCCATGAATGCAACACACATTAATGCAGCAAAACACAATATCAAAAGCCTAGAGGAAAGGCAGGGTCACGTGATAAGTTTCTGTCAGTCTCATCCTTTTCACATTGTCAAATTGTTTGCACATTGTCATTTGACACTTATTATGCAAATGGGAATTATCCCTGCTACACTGATGCTTCCCAGTTACCAGACTCTCAGTGACCTCACTCTAACCCAATACAGTCATTCAGACAGTGATGATCACCATCATTCCAATGGCATCAAGGAGTAACTTCATTTTGTTCACACATGACTTATCGATGACTAAGACCTTTCACCTAAACAGTGTGTGTGGCAGGTGGAATTGAAGTGACATTACTTATTATTTATAATATTTACCCAGATGTACCAATCAAACTATTGCACCAAATATTCATGCCCCTTTGAGGACAGTAAACTTGATTGTGACGGCAGCACTTAATCTTTTTTTTTCCTCCCAAAACTGAACTTTGACATCAGATTGGCTTTAAAACCACCACCGCTGGCTTCTCCGGTCAGAAGGAGCCTCAAGAGTAAAGGAACCAGGAATCATTGGAGTAAAAGACTCAATTCAGTCACACCTGAGCTAAGGTAGCCTCGCAACACCAGGCTGCCGTCTCTTTTCTATCAGGGCCATTTCGAAAGTGGCACTGAAGCCTGAAGTTTATCTGGCAGCTCACATCAGCCTCTCCACATTCAGCCAGTCCAGCAGAAGAAAATGACTTTGCACTTTTATCCCACACACTTGAGACTCTGATCCAGCCTGGCAGTAAGAAGTATTAGAATTCTTGTCCCTGTTTGAGACATTTCACATGTTGTGTCTAGTATTGTTTTTTTTAAAGAGTAAAAATTAGTAAATGAAACCCAGAGGGACAACAGCACCATTAGCCAACTTAATGTGAGCTGCTTCAAAGTCTGTATTTGCTAATCACCTCATTATACTGCCATCAGTCAACATGAGAGTTGACTAAAGTACATAAATTGTTTGAATTCTTAACAGAAGACCTTTTTTGCATTATACACAAGAATTCACTGGCTGAATGGAGCAGCCTGTTGAAGAGATGACTCTTTCACTCCATCATGGGTAATGGGGTAGACAGGAGGGAGTAAATAGAAGCTGAGGTAGCGCTGATAGAGAGTAACACCAGGGGCCAAGGTTGCTTTCAATACCATTTATTCAGGTTTATATGAAGCGGAAATCTTGTGCGAAGGTGCAGGACAGGAGTCATTGACTCTCTTGGCTTTTGGTTTTCAATCACAGAGGCTAAGCAGAGACAGAACAGAGGAGGAGGTGTAATAGAAATTCAAGTCAACATGTTTTTAAGTGTCGTACACACATGATGTGCAGTCGTGAGTTATGATCCTCAAAGCTACCTAATCAATACTTTTTTATTAACAGTGAATATGAGAGGTGTGCTCATAGAGATGCACTCTTTTATTTTTATCATTTTATTATGTAGGCCACAAACTCCATGTAACATTTTTTTACAATAGATAAAGCCAGCGTCCACTACCTGTTCAATTCACTGGTGAGCTTAGTGCAGCATCAAGCTCCACAGGCATTTATCTCAGGAGTTATTTTTAAAACAGAGAAACGAACACTTTACACATACAAATACAAATAAAACAAGATTATATTCACAAATTAACCAAAAGAACTTGAATATTTTAAAATAAAAAATTTACCTAAATACATGTACCTGCTACACAAAGGTGGGATTTATTTGAGAGCTGCTGGTAGCACTGGGGTACTCGAACTGACCACATCCTCTCATGTCTTCTTGTTTTCCTACATTGCAGTAATTTGAGTATGAGGAGATGCTGTGCAACATCTATGAGACAACATCCCAGTGGTGAAGAGGCCTCACAAAGTGCCATAGAAACCCCACCACCAACTAGCAGTCTGGAGGGGTAATTGCAGAGTGACACAGACACCAGATGGCAGGTTTTGCTTCTCTCTTTCTTCTCTCTGGCCTGATTGGTCTGTTTGGTTGTGTCCCTCTCTCACTTGGTATGGCCCACAATCACTTACTGACTCTCTTCACCTGTTGAGGAGACATCTGACTTGCTCTGTTCCACCTCTCCATAGCCAGATAGTAGCTATCAGCGCTTCAACTTTCCAGCCTATTAGTCACTTGAGCTATTCTGCTCTGGCGCCCCACCTGTAGCTGCCCCTCACACCTGGAGGTTACATACAGTGTTGTTTTATTGCAAATTGTTTGCCCATGTGTCATATGCAGTAACGTGAAATATCACAGTCATTGTGAATATTTAGGTAAACCTGCAGTTGGAAAATAGTTGTCTCCACATCATTCACCATCATGTGTTTGTTTTCCATCCTGTTTGTGCCAGTGTACATTTCTGTGTGTGTAATTTTTTTTCTTTTTCCACACGCTTCAACTTTTTTTGGCTCGATTTACATTGGCTCACAAGAGGCAGACTAGCAGAAAAGAGGCGATGATGAATGACACAACAGAAACTCTCGCCTCCACATCTTTCTCTGCCTCTCTCTGTGTCCAGCTGTCTGTCTTTCCTGCCGCCTCTTGAAGAAGTCTTCTTCCCGTGTAGCTGCATAAAGAGAGGACACCGTCCAGACATGATGCTGCTGGCAGCCGGATAGAGAGAAGGCCTCACACATCACTTCAAGGGCCTGTCACTGTCTGCCATGCATCTCGAGGACTGTGGGGAGCAGGCCACTTCATGTCCAAGCAGTTGTGTTGTGTGATTTGAATAGAGCTCTCTGAGTGGCTGTCTGCTGAATTCAAGCCAGAGGATGACGTTTAACAAGTAGTGAGGCAGCTTTAAAGTGAGTATAGTAGTGGGCATATAAAATGAATACATTTTGATACATATTCTAATTGTATTTGTGTGTTCGTTCCTGTGTGCAATTAGAAAGCTGTGCATTTTCTGTGCTCTGTGAACTCCCTGGGAGTGTTTTCAGTTCCTGTAGCAAAGGCTATTCCCAATTTGTTTTTGTGGATCAAGCAACCGGGACGGCAGCTGAGTGGAATGTTAATAATATAAAAAAAAACACCCTATGGGAGCAGCCTGGCTGCTGTTGTTACTGGTGTGGAGTGAATACTGAGTGTTGGTGCTGATGCTGCAGACAATGAAAGGGCGGAGGGGAGAGTGCCATGTTCGGTTTGATTCCTCCACTTGCTTCTTCGGGGATTTGTCCAAACTCCTCAGAGAGGCTGTTCGTGTATTTCTGATGAGCTAGAAAGCTCTGTTTCTCAACCAGGCAGCTCAGTGATTTCTGAAGCACATGAGCACCTGACAGCAAGCTGATGAAGAATGAGGAGAGGAACACAATGATTTTTGTGACATGAGATCAATGAGAAGACTGATGGGTGCAGTTTGTAGCTTCTGATCTCTGATGGAGGACGCATGGCTGCAAACAGATCTGCTGATCCAAAGGCAGATTTAAGTTTCTCCCCACTGATGTTAAGATTATGATATAAGGAGTATAAGCTCATCTCTGATAAGTGCCTAAGGGAAACTCCCACCACATCCTGCCAGTAGACCTGGTTGTATTGTATTAAAAGCTAGAGCCAGACTGTTAGTACTCTGGTCATGATGAAGAAGAAGGAGAAATAGTGACTTAGTTGAAAACCACAAAATGCTGATGAGAGATTTTTACCTCGCTATGATGTTTTCCCTGTATGTTGTATTTCATAACCTGCTGCCAGCATTAGCATGCTATACTGTACATCCCACACTACACTGTATACTTTACAATATAGTCAGAGAGCAATTGAATTGAATTGAAGACTACAAGCTCTGTAGCATGAGCAGTCATATAGCATCATCTAAACTAAATGATACAGTGAAGACATGACTTCACATGACAATCCTTACCTGATATAATACCTAATGAAATGTGATGACTTCATCACAGTTTTCTGACATGAACGGTTTAATGCTAATAGCAAAGGTAAGTGTATTCAGTGAAATAATAATTTTATATGATTTATATGACTTTTACCACTTTTCAGGCAAGACGAACTGGATAGCCACCACAGAGCTACAGTATTAGTCACTGTGAGTGTCTGCATGCACCTCTGCTCTCTGAGCAACAGCCACTATCTTGTTCCTCCACCTGAATTTGCACTGCTTGTTGGGAACACTATAGCCTGTGATTATGTTCCATACTCTTTGAGCCTTGCTGAAGCTGTGTAGGACCTTGACATTAGCCTTTGCTAGCTTTAGCCTTTAGCTATCAACACTTACTTTTGTCTTTACAATGACTTCACAACATAGTTCTCATGATAATCCCACCCTCAGGCTCTGATGCCAGCGGTTCCTGGTTCTGGACCAGCAAAGAGTCGGTGCCACGGTGGAATCAGTTTTCCACAATACTGGTTCTGCGGTTCTTGAAACGTGAAGGACTGGTTTGAAATTAAGTGCTGGCTTTTTACCAGCCCTGCTGGCCTGGGGGAGTAAGAGTGTATGACATTTTATTATATTATTCCTCCTGCATTAGAAGCAGGAGTTTTGCAAAAACATTGAGGTTGAAGTTAGAAGTTTTTACAGCCACAAGAGTTACATTTCCTGCCTCCCTTCATTGCTCACCTGAACCAGTACAAAGAGTTTTTTGCTCAATGCCAATGTTGGAAGTCACTGATGCTGTGATATGAAATCCCTGGAATCAGATTCCCAAATCTGGTGGACAGCCTATAAAATCACAGTGCATAGTTCTGGAATAGGATTATCAGCAATCACACATTTCCTCATGTGTTGTTGAGTGTCCACACAATTATTTCATGTAAACAAATACTGTATCAGTCTGTCTGCAGTGTGACTGGTAGCTGTTAAGTTACAGTGTGTGGGTTTCACATATTTTTAAGAAATAAAAAGATTACTGAATGTTGGAGTGTTTGGTAGCGACGCGCTCTTACCTCCTGCCCTTCAGTGAGCATGTTAGTTGATTCATATCTGAGGCTTAGAAGAGGAAAATCCCCCAAACTCAGGACTGATGTTTGAATTGTACAATATTTCCACAAAGATGGCTGCATTACAATCACTATTACAAAAGCAATGCTATATTTAATAAATATAATATTGTAATAAATGCAATGACTTCTAACTGTAAGCTTAGTTTTAAGTATAGGGAATAGCCAAGTGAAGGGAAGAAGCACAGTCAGTGAAATCATGAATTTATACTAAAGACAACAGAGCAGGTTTGTCTGCAGTACATTTACACATTCACACAAATACTTCCTGTGCATGTACACTCTGACATGGCCCAATCCCCTTGATAGACTGGCATTATATCACGCTTCATGATCATACATTTTTAATGGGGCAGACAGCAGGGTTAGACAATCTGCTTCACCATATTACTCCTCCACATTCCTCTCTGCAGCCTCTAAACATGAGCGAGATCGTCCTCAGCTAAAACTGAGGAAAGCCACAAAATATTAAACGTCCTATGTGGAAATAAAACACTGGCTGACTCACTCCTGTCATTCAAATCTTATCTTAGTACATAATAAGTCCTGCCTTATCAGAGACATTTACCAAAATATTCAGCAGTTTTCATGAATATTTATCTTTCCCGTCCTTCAGTTTATAGAATATGCTTTCTTCCTGCATGATGACTTATCCAGCCTCCAACACTCTCATGTTTTTCCATCTTCCCAATCCAACTTCTATCCAAACTGAGTTATGTATGTGGTGCAAGTCTGCCCCCTGGTGAGTGAATATTATCATAACCACCCACACAGTACAATTTCCCATATGTCTAAACATCATTACGATTAGATTAATTTACACCTTCACCTAATTAGAGAGTACGTTTTTATGTTCTGCAACATTCACACAGAGTGCTTTAGATGGGAAAGCTGTCAGGAGACAACAAGAAATAACATAGTGCACTGTGCACGACTCATACGCAGCACAATAACACATAAATAGGATATTAGGGAGCTGTTTTACATATTAAATGTTGCGCTAGTTAACCATCTTCAGCAGTTAACCTAGAAACACTGCCCGGGGTACTGAATTAAATTACCACAAACTACATGCTAATTACTAACTAAAGCCATTTTCATGTATCTGTTAAAAGAGTGCGACGGTTGTTGTATCTGCTTATTTTCATTTATTTGCTATGGTAGATCACCTTGAGCCTCTTTTGCATGAGAGATCTGGCCAAGACAGCAGCATGAAGTTTCAGACAGTAACAGTACTAAAATTAGTCAACAGTGTGTAAAAGGCTTTAACTGTGCTGTTAAAACAACCTGTCTTGCAAAAATAACGTTTCTATACATGTAAACTGCAACTGCGATTACATTTTCATAGAGAATATATTTGTATTATCACTGAGTTGTGATGCAGAGTATTTTCTGAATGAATCAAGCACTTAATTCATTAATGGAAAGGAAGTTGCAAGGAGGTGGTTGGGATGGAGGGAGGGAAGATCCACAAAGCACAAGACTGACAAACCACAGACTAAATTTTGAGTCCAGAGACCTATGTGAGATTGGGTTTATGCAAAGCACTTTGGTTATGGTTAGACAAACACTGTGGTTTTAAACTTTTCATAAAAACGTGTGATGTCACTGTTAGAATAACACAGCCCATAATGTTGGTCTGACCTAAGAAGTTATTTATAATTATTGATTGATTGTCTCAGATTGTTTACGTGATTTGAACAGCTTATGGACATATTTGTCATTTTATTTTATAATTACAGTTGTAGGAACAGAACAGTTGGGGTAGGGCTGGTGGAAGACAGCTAAGGGGCAAATCCTAATTCAGCCTGGCTGGAAGGAGATTGCAATAAAAACATCAGGTGGCATATTCTTGCCATCTTACCTTTGTATATACATATTTATATTTTTTTACTTTTAGCCCCCACTATCCCAACTAACATCTGGGTTAGTTTTAGGTAAAAGGTTTTTGTTTTAAAATGGTATATAATGAAATGCAGGCCCAAACCCAAAAGAAACATTCATATGAAGCACTGTGTAGAATTAAAGGTGTGTTCATTATTCCAGCCTTTATGTCTTTACGATGGCTGCCTACTAACTTAATGTTGGACCAGTAAATTACTTATTAGCTGGCCAGCTATGATTTGATTATGATGTTAAGTGAAGTTTTAGTTTTTGATTCCAAGGCACGTACTCAGGGGTTTAACTGCTAGTCAGTCATCTCCAAGTTAGCAAACAAAGTAAAAGTACTGAGGCTTTAAATAGTACTTCCTAAACCCCATGGTCACTGGTCAGGTTTGTCTCCCAGTCCCCTCTGGCCACATGTCAAAGACACTTGGACAGACATAAAGTATATCAAAACTTAGAAAAAGCAGGATATCTATGAGAAATGCATTTAGTTTATGAACCAGAAGACCTCTCAAATCCATTTTCAGCTGTTCAAAAATCCAGAATGAATGAAATGAAAATCTTTGTTGCTTTCAGCTGTTACACCGTGAGATGCTTCAGCAGTGTTCCAGAGCAGCAGAGAGCAGCTGAAAATATTGATATTTTAAAACGCACACTAAAAAACCATCTATATAGCCTGACATTTATGTGGGGTCTCACAATTTCAGTAATTTTCTTATTGTTTTTATGGTGTTATTGATTTTAAGGTTTGTATCACTTTACTTTTGTTATCAGTCGTAAAGAAACCTCATTCAGACGTGTCAGCACATTTAAAACGGGAGCCACAGTGCTTGCACACTATTTGACAGTGATGGAGATGGACATGCACCGCCTGGAGAACAGGAGTAAAATGACAAGCAATGATATCAAGAAGAAGAGTGTCCTCTGTTGTCTGTCAAGCTGCATTAATCATGGATTTTAAAACCATTGTGAGCATGGAGGATGCTCATCAGCGCTTCTCACTGCAAAAGGTCTCATCGATTTCGTCATTTCACATTATTAAGAAGTGAATTGCGCAGACTGTTATATAATGTGTGCACATGCAAAGACAAGATATTAAGCCGGACCTCTCAAAAACATTTTAAAAGTAAAGAGAGAGAGATTTGTCTTATTATTCTTGGGCTCTTTAGCTGTTTCCCTAATACATACAGATTGAACAGAGAGCAGGAGAACTGTAGGGGATTAGTGGTTGTTTTTGTCCCATGGTGCTCTAATGAGTTAATATGTCCCTGCTCAGAAATCCTCTATGTTGGTGCCAGAAGAAGTTAACTTCAGTGTGGATAAAACATTTACACACGTCCCCTGAATAACCACATCTTACTGGGATCCTAAGAGTCTCCCCCGCCTGAAAGCATACAAGAAAGGAAGGGAAGGAGAGGCCTGTCCTGGGTAGAGCCTAGCTGTGTGTCTTTCACTGTAATTGCCAGTTCTGTGGTCTGAACTCAGGGTATCTGAAGAAACCCTACATGGACTGAACACTGCTGAATCATATAATGTAACAACAGGCTTGGGGCAACGAAGCCAAAACCAATTTTAGATCACAATGAGTAGGCATCCACAGGCTGTGTTAGAAAACACTATCAACCAGGGCTGCAGCTCTTAAAGTCATGTGTGGAGATACATTCTTTCTCCCACCCCCAGCAGAATCTAGTGATGCACAGAATTTAGCTTTGGTATTTTCAGGCTTTTTGAAGAAAATGAAAATTGGTAAATTTGCCTGCATGAAACAGAAATCCTATAACAGAAAGTGTGCTATAGAAGCGTCTGTGTGAAACAAGTCATTTCTCTGCACTGTACTGTTCAGTGTGACTGAGTCAGAGACCTACACTATGTTCCCTGCTTGGTTCAGTCTGTTGTTGGACTGTTGAACCTCTCAGCGTCTCTGCATGCAGGACCTGGATTGAAGAACGTTGCTCGTTTGTTAAGCCCATTAAACAGCTCGATACCCACGCATCTCATTCTGCCTCTACTCCTGTGTTCCTGGCACTCATCTCCTCTTGGTCAGGATCCATTTTTACTCATGCGGTGGAAATGAGCCATGGGCACTGCAAAGTGGATCAGATCTGTGGTAGTGTTTTACCTGCCCAACATGAAAACACTCTCAGTAGGAGAATATAAAAATTGGAGTGTGATTTTGTCCACTTGTGTCATGACCATTGTGATGGAAAATACAATTACTTATTCTGACGTGTGGACTAAAAAGTCCGGCCTGCATGGAATGAATTACACATGGCCAACCATAGTGTTTTGAGTTACTGGTGTTATCAAATAAATCTGAAACAGTTTTATTAACCAAGTATGCAAGTACAGTATACAGGATCAAAGTTTCCCAAATGCAAGATATAGAATGGCAAAAAATAGTAACTATTTTTTGGTTTTATGAGTTAAAACAAACACACGAGATCATGTCTTCTATCATTTATTGAACACACCCATTAGATGTACAGAGTGAAATAAAGTTTAAAAAGTAATGACAATGTATTTTTTAATAACTGGTTCAACCACACAACAAAAATATCGGCACCCTTGCAGTTCTGTCAGAAAATGCAACACTTCGCTCGGAAAATTGCAAATGCTTTGGTATTCACGTGCTTATTGTTTTTGTTTGCACTGGAACAACACAAAGAAGAGAAGAAAAGTCAAACTTAAAAAATTTTTTTTTTATCAATGGAGTTTGCTACAGAACCAATCTTTTAAATGGCTTCATTAGATGTGATGTTAGTACTGTTTTTGGCGTTGGGACAATACAGGAAGTTTTCCAAAAGTAAGGCACGGTTTTCAGGTTCAGATAGAAGTGAGGATGAAGAGGTGCTGCAAGATGTCCAGCTCACACCTTGTGTAATCTGGGGTTGATGTCATCTGGTCCCTTAGCATCGTTTGTCTTGAATGTAGACAAGCCATTCTTCTCCTGCCCTGTGGTGATGGACCATGTATGTTGTGGATGGTGAATCTGATAGTGAGGGTGGTAGTAGAGATCTTGGAGGTGATGTGTAGAAATACAGAGGCATCAGCTGACATGCTGGTAAAGGATGGTGTGTGTTGAGTAATCTGGTGTTAAGTAACCAGATTTCTCAGGTAATCTGGGAACAGGTTTACATTGGAGTTAAGTAACGTGATTATTAGAAATCTGCTTATACATGCAGCAATAATCTGATTTCTCTCCTATCTTGGGCTTATTTTGGCAGCAACAGAACAGATGGTTCTCAATGTGTTTTTTTTTTAAAATATGCGTAGGTGTCAGGGAAGCCGACTTTGTCAAGGTCTGCATTTGGGTCTGCCATTTTTAGATAAACCTAAGTAGAGATGTGTCTGCAGCCTTTGTTATACACATGCGCTCTTATAAAAAGCTGATCTGGTTACTGTTTACAAGCCAGGTTATTGGTTTTCTCTGGGAAAAATCAGGTTTCTCTAATCTTCTAACCTGATTATGGAAACCAGGTTTCCCATTTACATGACAGTTAAAAAGTCAGCAATGACTGTTATTCCATTCTTCACCCCACTCTATGTTACGCTCAACAAGTTTGAGATGCAGTGAGTGAGGCGCTCAGTGTCCTCACCATGATCCTCTACAAAAAAAGGGTCCCAGTTTGAAACACTGCTCTCCCGCAGGGCCTCCTCAGCTTCCTCTCCCCAAACACTTATTGTTACATCTGTCCACAGCTTGTGTGACTGTACAATCAGTCCAGTTGTGGGGTAGGCAAGCGCTTTGTATTTCACATTAGCTCCATGATGGTGTAGTAGATGTTTACCAGTGAGAAATCTCTGTAATGCCATTGAATAGTTTTTAGACTTTTGTGAACAGTATGATACATTTTCTATCGAATAAGCTTTTTTGAGATTAAGCTTCTGTTAAGAAGCTACAAGGAACATTTCCTGGGCATCCACAGTGATTTATTGTGTTGAAATGATGAGACGTCACAGAAACGACACAGCAATCCTCAGGAGCATAATCCTCCAAACTGGGTTAAGAGCTTCTTTTTGTTAGGCTCATTGCTGATATCAATGTGCATGTCAAACTCTGTCTTTTAAAGGTAACTTGCCTTTTTGTATCTTATACAATGGGCAAACAAAGTCTGTGGTTGCAGCTCTGAGCAAGGGATGGATCCGACTTAAATGTGGAGCTGTATTTGTCAGGTCAGAAAGCAAATGGGCTTGGCTTTCTAATCAATCAGGACATATGTGACACCTTTAGAACAATGCATGAAAAATGTACTTTTCCCAGGAAACGTCTGTCTTGTCATAAGCAGGGGTGGATGTTTGTCTCTGGGATGTTTCATGAAAGCAAGCTCACATTTCTATGATGTACAGACTTTGTGAATACATTTTGCATGTCAACACTGCAGTATTAGTAAGCATCCATTTATTCTCCAATAACCAAATTATTTACAATTAACCAAGACTGATCACAAATATGAGTAAAGCCTTCAGTAAAATGATCATTTATTACTCTTTCAACAAAGCATCATATGGTTGTTAAAAGGAATTATATTGCATATCAGGAACATATTTATAAAAAAAGCTTAAGTGGCCTTAAGGTCAGAATATGCTTTCTGCATACCATGGTAGTGTGTAAATGATGTACAGTATGTGTACTAAGTTCTATTGATTTTAATACTTTGAAAGAAGAAGAGGTTGGGTCAGGGTTCCCAGTTCAGCTCCTCTACCTCTGCCACTGCTATTAAACTGTGTAAGACTTTTTGCAAACAGGTCAAAAAGTGTTTCCTAACAATAACAATCAGACTCATAGAGTAAAATAGCTTGTTTTCCTAATATTTTACTAATGTTAGCTAGGTAACATTAGCAATAAAAAAGTAACAATATTTGCTTAAAAGTTATTCTAAACAACAATTAATAACAGGTTCTAAATATATAGCTGTAACCTCATGACATAACATAGCCTATTGTTAGTCAGTACATGCGCAGACAACACAGAACCTAACAGCCGCCACAGGCTTCTCTCACATATGGAAACATAGTAGGAGGTGGGGTATTCAGTTGGCACGAGCTGTGCATATTATCGTGCCAATAAAAACGCATGCCATTTGTATAACAACCTCCTCCTCTGCATGTCTCTACATGATCAGACACAAACGCAAACTGGCTGAAGTTATATAGGTCACTAAACATGTAACTTACATTGTAATGTAAATTGTTCGGTGCCTGGATTTAATGTGTTGCCACAAACAAATGAAGCATCACTTTGAAGCTATTCATTGCTCTGTAAACACACAGAGCTGATAAGAGTTGATGATCCACTTCAGTAGTGCCCCAGTCCTGTGTCATTAAACACAGAGAAGACTGTTAATGAGCATTTTAATGCTTTCTACCTCTACCCCTTAAAAAATGACAGATGAGCTTCAGATGCGCCTGTTATCAAGACATGGACGTCAACCATGGAGGCAAAGGGGAGTTCTTCTTCACCCTGACCTGACACTCTCTCCTTCTGGTCTTATTTCTACACCATTACCCTCTACCTCCTGTATATGTTCAGGAAGAGACAAGAGCCCAGACACTGTATATTATGTGTTTAAATCTATAATATGAATATATGTAGTCAGTGTGAGAAATACCAAATGCGCAAACCTCCATTTTCTGAAATAATAATAGAAATAAGCCTGGTATAATTGAGGAGTTTCTATTTAATTAATGTATCTAATAACTATTATAACATTGTTCAGAAATGCCATGTTTGTAAAATATTTAATATATACATCAAGTAAAACGAGTAATTAAAAGTAACTAATTAGAAACAGTCTGTTTTAAAAGGTCAGACCGTGGAGTCCAGTGTCTGCTCAGGATCACAGGAGTTCATCATGATGAAGAGGCGTTTGGAAAGCTCTGGACCAACTCGCCGAGTCGTGGACGTTACGCCTTCTCCTCTGCGGATCAGAATGTCAGACAGCAGAGAGATCTTCTCGAGGTCAGTCCTACACAGACTGTAAGCCTGTGGACACATGGGACAAAACTCCTGTAACATTCCAATATGTCCACGTGTCTCTGCACATATGACAGAAAATGTTCGTACTCAGACGCATCTTCTCTCTCTCTCTCAGCCCTTGTCTCTTGTAGACTGTGTGTATACAGCGTTACCATGATGTCTTATTTAATTAGCATTGAGATGTTTATGTATTATTAACAAGCTGTTTAAATAGCGTTAACAAGATGTTTTGTTATATAGTATTAAGAACATGTTTGGTATTGAGACATTTATAAATTATTAATAAGATGTTTATATAGCGTAACAAAATGATTTATTTAGCTAGAATTGAGATGTTTATGTATTATTAACAAGATGTTTGTTATGTAGTATTAATAACATGTTTATTTAGTATTGAGATGTTAATGAATTACTAAAGATGTTTTA